>JAGFMF010011830.1:22742983-22760169 GCA_019455555.1 Galemys pyrenaicus | reverse complement strand
TTGTTGCTACTTTTTTTGATATGTGCCATTCTCACTGGGGTGAGGTGGTATCTCATAGTGGTTTTGATTTGCATTTCTCTGATGACAAGAGATGTTGAGTATTTTTCCATATGCCTGTTGGCCATTGCATTCCCTCCATGGAGAAGTGCCTTTTTAGCTCTTCTGCAAAATGGGCCGCTTTAGGTCAGTGGATTTGTCTGCCAGAAATCGAGGGAGTTTTGGAAGTGAAAGGTATTTGGGTTGGAGGGGACAGGGTATGGGTGTGGAAGGGAATTTTGTAGGATGGAAAGAGGTTTAGGATGGAAGGGAGCGTGAGCGTTGGACAGGCGTAGGGGGTGGCAAGGAGCTGCCAGAGCCAGCTCCCTGGTGTGGCACCCTCACAAGTGATGAGCCCTAGAGATGAGGAGGGGTCTGACTGCTCCCAGGAGGACTGAGATCCTCCCATTTCCTGGAATGAGTGGCCTGCCACCCCCACATCAGTGGTCACCCTGCATGGGGTCACCTACTGATGGCGAGCACCCAGGGGCAAGCGGGGAGAGGATGCGGTGTTCACACTCCTGGAAGTACATCCCCCGGCATGACTCTGCCAAGCAGACATACGGTGACAGCAGTGACAGTGACGCGCCTCTTCCACCAAGCCTTCCCCGTGCGGGTGCTGTGCTGAGGGCATGGGACCATTCCATGGTCCTGGGAGGCGACGCGGTTATTCTTTGTTTGTAGAACTGAGGACCCTGACACTCAGGAGGGTCAGACCGCGTTCAGGGCAGTGTGAGCAGCTGAGCCGGGATACGAACTAAAAGCCACACATTTAATCTCTCCTGAGTCCTACCCGTCTGGCCAGGGGGCACCTCTGGGTCCAAGACTACCTTTTCAGTAAGGGCAGGGATTACGAAGACCCCCTGGGGGATACAGGAGAGCATTTGTGAACTTGCTGGGCTCTGCAGGGGTGAGGAGGGCTGAGAGCAAGGTGGGCAGACTGGAGACATCCTGTATCGGAGCGGGAGAGACACTGAGTGACTATGCACGCTCAGTAAGCGGAGAGCAGGAAGCACATAGACACGGCATGCTGCAGGCCAGTGGGCTCAGCTGAGCAAGGGGCATCCAGGTCCTGCACCAGCACTTGGCAAAGGCTGCTGCAAAGAGAGGCCGGGGACCCTCCCACGCCTGCCTGTGGCTTCTATCTCCCCTCGGGACAAGGTGAGAAGAGGGAGATGGAAGGAGTACTAGACTGATTGGGAATGGATGAAGAGTCTGCTGGAGACTGGGTCCCCTGAAGGTGTGTGCATAGATGATTGTCTGCCTGCAGTGGACATGGATTCAAAAGCTAAGCTAGGCTGGGAAATAAAGAAAGACACAACGTTGTCACCTGGGGCCTGGGTGTGGAAATTCACACTCTCCTCCGCAGTGTGTTTAGCTGCTCTCCTCTAAGTTGGGTCTCCGTTACCACAGACGGGGAGCCGAAGCTCAGGGGGCGGAGTAGCTCAGCAAATCCTCTAGCAGGTGACTTGGGACTTGAGCTCATATCTATGTCTCTTCCCTGGGTCTCACTGTCTGTGGCCTGCTTCTTGGGGGTCCTGGGACATAGCCTGTAAACAGACATAGGAACCTAGAGAAACACCCCTGGTTACACGTGAGGCCCGGTTCCTCAGCTGCTCAGCACCACAGCCTGTGGACAGAGCTGGGAGACGAGGCTGCAGGAAGCAAGACTGCTTGCTTGGGATCTTCTGTCCCCTTCCAGCACAGCCCTGGCCTCTGGAGGGTGTTTCTGGAGGCTTCTTGAGGGCCAGCCCCCCTCACCATGCACAAAAACACCAGAATTATTTGTCATCTGAGGGCCTGAAAACATGGTGGAAAAATCTTGATGAGTCGATCACGGAAGATGATGCAAATCCTCTGGCATTTGGTGCAGACATCTACAGTCGAAAGATAACACCTCCAGATGTGGTACCCTCTAAAAATAGCAGGTGGAGTCATCTCCCCTGGCTAATTGTTCTAAGTAGTCCCTCAGTGCCATCTGGAAGTGGGTCTCGTCAGTGTACCAGGACATTGCCCCAATTATCTGCACAACGGCTTTTCAGCGCTGGCCCTGCAACAGGGGGCGGCAGCTGTCTGCTCACCCCATCTCCCGCTGGCACCCGCTCTGCCTCCAAGGCACACTACACACCTTTACCCCAGAGGCCCTGCCAGAGGAAGCCTTTCTCTCTGGGAGAAGACCCCGGAGCCTCAGGAAGGCAAGATTCTGGCAGGCCGAGGCGATTAACTCTACCGTTCTCAGGAAGACAGTTAGACTGGGGGAGGATGGGAGCTGCTTTCTCTTTTCTTCATTCCAGGGGAAACGCAGTCAGGTCACGTCACTGGCAGATGCTGGAGTGCGCAGCATCCGGCCGGCTGGCTCTCCTGTCAGCACCTCTGGTAGCCATGACAGGGCATTCATGTGTGGGCTCATCTCTCCCCTGGCCGGTGGGACTCTTTAGGGCAGTGCCCACTGAGGGTGGGTCTGAGGCAGGCACCAGGCTGTGTGCTTGGACCCAGCTGGTCTGGGACTTCGGACGGGCCTCTGAGTCGATCAACTGGTCTCCCTAAGGAGTGAGAGAGGCGGAATCTTCAGAGGTCATATGGCTCACGATGAAGTGTCTGCTTGTGGGGCTGGAGGACCCGGCTCGAAGGTAAGACCCAGTCAGTGACGTGAAGCAGAAAGGGAGCAGGTCCCTGATTGGGACCCCTTAGTTCTGTCCCTGCCTACCCTGCCTTGAAGAGACAGGGGTGGGATGGGGGAAAGGGAGTGCAGAATGTCTTCCAGGGAAGAGGGATGGTCGTGGAGTGAGATTCACAAAATGTTGGCATCAGAGAAGGTCCCTCAAGGTCCCAGTCATTGTCCCGATTATATTTGCAGTCTTCAATCAGAAAGGACTTCACTGCAATCTGGGGCAATGAGGGTTTGGAGATAAGGATGAGCTGTGCACTGACCAGGGGGCTTGAGACATTAGCCCTGGGTGCTTCCAATGGTTCCCCCCAAAGCTGCTCTTCTTTGAAGGCTGAATCTCCAGATGGAGCCAAGCTGTGGGTGCTTGGGCCTGGAGATGTGGCCTGTTGCCCAGCTGAGAAGAGCCAGGCCTGCTCGGGTCAGCAAATATCTCTGAGCAGTGTGCACGTGGCACATGCGGTCTCTGCACTCCCAGGCTGTGGTCTGGCAAGGGAGCTGACCCAGCCAAGGGGCAGTGCTGAGGGAGGCTTTCTGCCGTGTCCTGTGACTTTGCATATGCTGTGCCATGCCCAGGATGTCCTTCCATCCCTCTTTTTCCTGGAGAACATCTACACAGTCTGCAGAACTTGACTCCCACTTCACTTCCTCCGGGAAGTTTTCCTTCCCTCTCTGCTGTGCCCGTCAAGCTGCCCTTCAGTATGTATGCACATAGGCGCACACACACATATACACACACACACATGCACGCACACACATACACGCATGTACTTTAGTTTTCCTCTATCAGGACGTACTATCTACCTCTGGGTAGACAGTGAGCCCTTGAAGTGAGTGATCACTTGACCAATGTGATGACAATGAATGTTTGTTGAATGAATAGCTGTGAGGCCCAGAGGAAATCAGCAGTGAATAGCTACCCTGACTTTTGATCTGTGTCCCACCGTGATATGTACAGTCTTGAACTATAACATGGACAGTCTTGAACCATAATGTGAGGAGCTCCCTGTGTGTAAGGAGGGGCTTCCTGCCGGTGAAGGAGTGGGCATGCTTGTAGGACTGAAGTCATCTAACCGAGAAGGCCAGGCAAACCGCTCTGAGCCAGACCTGCCTGGGCTTGGGACAGGAAGTGAGGGTGGTCCAGGTTCATCCTTAGGGAAGGTGTCACGGGGTGTGGTGGACAGCAGCTGAGCTGAAGGGCCCACCAGGCAGTGGGTGGTACCATCACAGGGTGGTCTGAGGGGAGAGAGCCAGTGGTGGTGTTTGGACCTGTGTGCCAGAGGAGGGTCCTGAGTCGAGCCATACAGGCTGATGAAAGGGAAGAGCATCCCAGATGGGAGGACAGCGGGGAAAGGCAGGGGAAGCAGAATCCTGCAGAGCACTTGGAGGTCAGGGAAGTTATATGGGAGCCCAGCTGTGCGATCCTGGAGCAAAAGGGAGTGAAAGATAGAGAGGTGAGCCTGGAGCCTGCAGCTGCTGGGGACGGAGGGCCCTGGATCCAAGCCCTTCTCTGTGAAGGACACAGGTCAGAGAGGCCAGCACCCCCATCAGGAGCCTGGCCCAGACAGGGGACTTTGGGTGTCCGCCCCATGTGTTTATTTAATTTTTTTTCTTTATATATATTTGACATCAATTGTGGTCCCCATCTCCCACCATCCCATGTGTCTAAGCCCTACCAAGTGGACAGCGGGCATCTTTACCCAAGGCAGGAGTCTGGACTGGGAGAGCGTGATGCAGGGGTCTGAGTCTGCTCTGAACCCCTGCATGTGTATCTGCATTTACCTGCCTTAAGCTCCGACCTGGGCATCATTTAGGGTTAAGCCTCCTCTCAAAGTGCCAACACTTCCGGAAAGGGTAGCACATTAGGCTTCAGTTACCTCACATGCATAGATCGGTGCAACTAGGCTGGAGATATTCAAGCCAGTGTCCTGAGAGTCTGGGGCTGTGAGAGGCCTACGGGATACAGGCTGGGGGGCACCAGCACCAGAGCAGCGTGGCCCCAGGGGAAGCCTGGGCCTCTTATCAGGTCCCTGCCAGTCCATCAACCCACAGATGAAGGGACCTGGCTATGGCCCAGGGCTGGCATCGGGGAGCACACTGACTGCAGGGCTTCCATTGCCGGAGAGCCTCTGCGGTCCCTAAAGAGAATGCAGTGGATGTTTTATGTACTGATGCGTGACCCTTTCCATGAAAGAAGTAAGTCATAGATCCACAACATATATAGTATGAAACGTTTTTGAGAAACAAATGAAACACTGTCGAGGTGCTTGTAGTTGTCTGTAAGTACTTAGAAAAGCTCTGGAAGGAAGCAGGCCAGATAGCTTATAGCAGTGTTACCTCGGGGGGAGGGGTGAAGCTGGCAAGCAGTGTCTTCCTCTGTGTGCTTTTATGTTGTCAAGGTTACAATTAATTCAAAATAACGTTGAACACCCTCAGGACAAAACTGTGCTTCCCACCCCCACCTCAGGGCCCCGGCCCCTCCTCACATCCCAGCACATCTGAACACAGGCCCCGTCCATGGGATTTGGGCAGACTTGGGTAGGAACCTCCCAGAAGCCCACTTTCCCATCTGAGAATGGGAATGGAGGCAACGCACCCCTCCTCACTGGCTCAGGTGAGGCTCTGTCTCCCACTGTCACTTTCTCATCATGACACCCGGGTCACATAGCTTCGCTTTCCTCTTTGGGGAAGGGGCGACATCAGCTACCTGGACAGAGGACTCTGAGGGCTAAATAAGATCATGCGTGTGGACGTGCATAGCCACCTGTGGTGTCCATACACAGTTGCGCTGCACCTCCACCCCCAACCCCTCCATCCCCAGAGGGGTGGCGGGGCAGCCCTGTGCCTCCCGGTGGTCCCTCAGGTGCAGACTGCAAGGCATGCCCACTGGCTACAGTCACATACACCTGGTTTGTGCGGTCCCTCTGCTCTGGTACAGAGAGGTGCTCTCAGACCTGCCCCCCATTCACATGCTCTTAAGGAGTACCCCGTGGCATCCAAGGGACCAGAGACCTGGGATGGCAGTGGCAGTGCAGGGAATTGCAGGGTGCTTGGGAATACGCAGGATTCTCCTGGAGCCCAGGAGGGCAGGGCATGTTGCAGACAGCTCCACACAGTATGAACAGCAGCGCCTACTTTAGGGTCTGAGAAAAGTTAATCAGGCTTTTCCACCCTCCCACCACTGGTATAATGATGGACACCTGCAGTGCTGTGCGCATGCCTAGGTGGGCATGCGCAAGTGGGCACACCTGGCTTTGGATGCGGGCATATGAGGGTGGCGTCACAGGATGCCAGAAGCAGCAGCGGGAGGAACAGGATGAGAGCAGCAAAGTAGCAGAGAGGGTGAGATGCTCCAGGGGCTGGGGGGCCTGCCAGCCTCCTGGCCCCCCGGGACCCCTGCCTACCATGTACCTGATGCCACCTCTGTAATAAAAGCATAAAAGCCACTGAGGGCTCCAAGACTTCTTCCTTTACCCCCGTCTGCTAGAACCATCCAGAACTTGCTCTCTGCCACCTTCCTGGCACTACACCTACTATGCTGGATACCTGGGGCCCACTCCCACCTGGCCATGGTACCTCTGCCAGGGTGCTCATGGGTCAAACCAAGTGTTGATCCCAGCTCTGACCTCATGCTCCTATTGCAGGTCGCACAAAGGGTCAGGACAGAGCAAACGCAACCCAAACCCATGCAGGAGCGGGGTTGGGTGCGATCAGATGGGGCATGACTCCCTCCTCAGCTGCCCTCACCGAAGGGTGCCTATGTGGTGCTGGCAATGAGCAGGGCTCCTCTAGAAACATCCGTAGAAAAAGTCCCAGCCCCCTTTCCTCTGGTGCTCCGGCAGCCACCCCCACGCACATTTTCTGGCCAATTTGTTCCTTAGTTTATCTTTGACCTCTATTGCAAACCAGGCTTACTCTGACAAGGCTTTGAAGTCAAGCGCCTGAGTCTTCCCCTCTGGGTCTGGGCTCAGCCCAGCTGGACACGGACTGAGGGCAGAGGTTGGGGTGCACGTGGCTGGAGGCAGGAGCACTGAAAGCCCCCACAAATCAGCTTGTGCAGGCACAGAGGGGCCAGGGTACTGGCCAGGAGGGGGTCATTCAGTCATAGGTTGTGGAAACCAGGGCTGGCACTCAGTCTAATCTCGTGCCTGGCAGAGGAATTTCTGGACAGTGGCCACAAAAGGCAAACACATGGCAGGTGTCAGATCTACTGCGCAAGTTGGAACTTGCATCAGAATCACCTGGAGGGTTTGTTAAAACATACAATATTGGGCCTAACCTAGAATTTCTGATTCAGCATACCTGGGAATTTGTGTATCAGAATTTGTATTTCTTATTTATTTCCTCTTTTTCTTTACTTATATGTATTCGACATCAATTGTGGTCCCCATGGATTTCCCACCACCATTCTACCCGTGCACCATCACCTCAGTCCCTTGTGCTCTTTCTTCCCTCATCCCATTCCCTCCCCCTTTCCCACAAAGTGACTCTGATTTGTCCTTGTCTTTTTGTTTTGGTTGTTTTTTTTAAATTATTATTATTCTTTTTCTTGGTCGCTTATTTGGTTCCCTTATATTCCTCCTAGGGGTGAAAGCATCCAGTATTTTTCTTTTGCCTTCTGACTTATTTTGTTGAGCACAATCCCTTTCAGTTCCACCCATGTTCCTATGAATGCATCTAGTTTTTCTTTTTTGATTGCTGAATAGTATTCCATCGTGTATATGTACCACAGCTTCCCGATCCACTCATCTGTTTTTGGGCGTTTAGGTTGTTTCCAGGTCTTATCTATTGTGAAGAGTGCTGCTATAAACATAGGGGTTCAGGTATTCTTTTGAATCAGTGTTGTTGTGTCTTCCGGGTAGATTCCCAGGAGTGGGATTGCTGGGTCATATGGGAGGTCCTCAGTTCCCAGGTGCTGCTAGCACTGGTGATGTTGGTCTGGGGACTGTTCTAGAACCATTACCTGAAGCCCTTCACCTCCTTCCCCGCTCTCTGGAAATAGGAAGAGCCAGCTGAGTCCATTTCAGGAAGCAAAGGGGGCGTGGAAAATTTGTTTAGTCAGGGTTAACAGCAGGGTCAATAACATTTGCTGAGTTTTCGTTGGAACCAGTCACTTTACCTGCGTTGTCTTTGTGAATCCTTATGAGAACCTGGTTGAGTTCAGTTATCACTCCTGCTTTGGAGGATTATCAGACGCATAGCGTCGAATCCCCACCCACCGACCCCGCTAACATCCCACTGACCTGAAGCAGATCAAAGATCTGAACGCAGGCAGCAGGGCCCCAGAGGCCACACGTCCACTGCAGTAGCCCCCGGCCCTTGGCACTGACAGGTAAACAGCCACCACAAAGGTTGACATCAGACCCGGAGAAACGCACTTAGGGAAGGTCAGGAAGTCCGGGGCAGGGTGACCTCTGACCCTTGTTGCTGCAGGCTCAGGCAAGGGCCTCCTGAAGGCCAGGGGCACTAGCCTGCGTACAGGATAGACAGCCAGAGGGAGGAAGAGTGAGGGGGGAGGAGCGAAGGGCTCAGGCTTCCCTCCTGACTGCTGTGTGCCACTCCGAGTCCTGTCCCTTTCTGTGCGGGCCTCAGCATGCATTAAACGAGGGGGCTGGGGAGCGAGGAGCAGGCCTATCTTGTCCTAAGCTCTAAAGGTGCTCCATGAAGAGTGCTGTCCCCTGGGTGTGGGCGGGTTCGTGGTCACCCCTGGCCTTGACCGCCTTCTGAAGCCAGGCCCACCCCACCTGCGTGCCTCAGAGGGAAGCAGGGAGTGAGGCCAGACCCTGACTGTCACAGAATGCCAGCCTGCCTCCACGCTGCTGGACCCTGCAGGACAGAGGCCAGGCGTGCCCCAGAGGGAACAGCTCTCAGAGGAGCAGGGCTGACCCTCGTGTTAGCTCAGTGCTTGCCGATAGCATCGGAGTGCTAAGATGTTGGCTTAGCGCCTTCCTTTTTTTCTCTTTTTCTTTTAAAGCTGTTTCTGAACCTCCTTAGCCTATATTTTATTTTTCAGTTGAAAGTGCACCTCCCTCCTCCTCCGATCTATTTGACTGCGCGTATAATTCCTGGACTGAAACATTCTCCGTGATGTGAGCGCACGTGTGTGCATCTGGGTACGTGCAGAACCTGCGGGCGTGTGTGATTGTCATGCCGGTGTGTGTTGTCATGTGTGCACACAGGCCCGGGTACACACAGTGAGGCAGATTGGAGCACAGGCTGCCTGGCTGAAATTCCCTGATGGGCACTGACCCCTAACTGTGAACAGATGTGCTGGACGGGCCAAGTGGGGGACAGGGGGGAGCTGCATCTGTTTGGCTGCCAAAAGGTGGCCAGTTCTGGAGGCCCAGAAGGGAGCCTGGAACACCTTGACCCGGGAGAGGAGCGCCTTGCCCTTGGTGCTGCTGCCGGCGAGGAGCCGCCTCTCCAGGCCTGAGCTGCCACGTGCGGGGGAGACAAGGCCACCAAGCTGTTTATCGAGCCCTTTGAAATGGTCGGGGGCTGGCAGCCAGGCCGGTGGGGGAAGCAGTGCTTTCTGGGCTGACTCTGGGGTGACCTGGCCTCTTGCTGCTCTTGATTCCCTCTGGCCATCCACCAACCTATCCCGACATTGCAGTTGTCCAAGAAAGGAGTTTCTCTCCTCCCCATTCACTCCCCAACCTTACGGGGACAGGAATAGCTCCTGGAAGATGGAAGGTGAGGTGCTGCGGAGGGCTTCTGCATCTCAAGGCAGGCCTGAGGAGGACGGAGGATGTTCTCCGAAGGGCCGGACTCTCTGCTCTTCTCCCTAGTCAGAGCACAGCCCTGATCTTCCTCTCAGCCCAAGATGACTCCTATGAGAAGAGAGAAAATGGCAAGGAGCCAGAGGACAGCCACTATAAATCCCATGCCCAGACGTCCATGCCCAGAGCCTAGCATAGCCCCTGACACGTGATTACTGACTATTTAATAAGTATTGTCGAGTGAAGAATAAAAGACCGATGCTTGGGGAGGGGTGTGGGGAAGAGTTGCTGGATAAGAATAAAAAGAAGAAGCAGCCGGAAAGATGTCCTAGAAAGAAACAAGGAGCCCAGCTGGGTGCTCCCCAGGGTGGTCGGCAATGGGAAGGAGAGAGGGGCACAAGGCTGAAAAGATAAGGGAACTAGCTGGCAGTGAGCAAGGAAGGGTGGGTGGAGGGGATGTCTTACCCCATGTGTGCCAGCCACAGATGCCACACACACACCGTGCCCAACTGCCAGAACCTGTAGGGTCATCCTGGGCCAGCGGCCTTGTCTGCACTTTCCCGCCAGTGTGGTGTGGGCAGCCTGAGAAATCACGGTGGGACCTTGAGACTGGTCTGGAGGTCTGGATTCTGTGTTTGGGTGGGGAGGAGGTGCAGGTTCTTCCTATGCCGCTCCAGGAGTACGTCATACCTGGTGGGGTGAGGGTGGAATGAAGCAAGGAGCGGAGGGCCGTCTGGCTGTGAAGCTGTGCTTGCTCTGAGAAGGGAAGTGGCATCTGCCACCGTGTCACCCATTGCTGTCACCACGTCCGCCGTGCGGAGCTATCTGCATTCTGCAACTGTAGGAGCTGGCTAAGCAGCTACTACTCAGCTACCACTAGGCTTGAGCTTGGTAGTTGGGCCTGGTAGTAGGGGTTTGAGGGCAGAGATGGGGGAAGGAAGGGACCCAGAGATGCTTGATACCAGACGCCCAGGGTCAGGACAGGGCAGGAAGGTTCCTTGCAGGAGGTGGAATTTGATTGGCCAAAATTTCAGTGGCAATAAATTGCATTAACTGCAAGAAGCAGCTGAGAGGAGACAGTCTCTGTTTCTCTTTAGTCAGGAGAGATGTCCTGTCTCAGGCTGCTACGGCTGCCACCATGCATTAGACTGCCCGTGGGCCCCCTGCATGGAGCAGGGGAAATTAGAGCCAATCAATGCGATTTCAAGGCAGCAGCTCTTTCTCAGCAGCCCGTGGCCATGCCTGTTTACCAGCCTGCAGCCCCACTGGCCTGATACCGCAAGCAAATGGCCCCTAATGGGGACCAGACCTCTTCCTGCCCTCCCACCTGCCTGCCTGGGAGGCTGCGTGCCTGTGTGCTGAGCTGAGCGGTGCCCTGGGGCCCCTATCCTCCTGCAGCCCCTGGGCCTCGTCACCCCTGTTGGGCTGGAGTTGGGGGAGGCGACAGGGTTGGAGTTGGGGGAGGCAACAGGGAGGGATTAAGGCTCTGCAGATAGCCCTTGTCTTGTGGCAAGGATGGATGGTGGGCACAGCAGAGCTCCGCTCCTCCCCAGGCAGCTGCAACTAGGCCATTTGTCCACTTGAATCCCGTGCGCTCCTCTGCCCGTCATCAGAGCGCACAGGGATTCTCTTCCGGCTCTCTGCGAGCTCGTACTACTGGAGAAACCCCGCAGCGTCTGTTGTCCCATCCAGGTCCTCCTCTCAAACTCCGTCTCCCCAACGTTGACCTGACTTAGCATCCCTGCCCTGTGATTCTTGGTCCTGGTCCTCCTGGGTCTTCCAGCCCCTGCCCCCTCGAACCTGCTGCTCTTGATGGAACTTCTAAAGCACATTGAGTGGTGTCACTCCTTGCTTTACCATCCTCGCATCTGCTGCCTTCGGCATGACAGGCAAAGCTCTGAGCCACGCCTGGGGCCCTGGTCCTGTCCATTTCCCAGGTCTCCACTCTTAAAGAGCTGGGGCCGAGGTAGGGACAGTGAGGCACTGATGTCAGGCACAAAATTTAAGGGGATGCCCCAAACTCAGTAGTCAAGTTAAATGCTTCAGTACGATATTTTTAGAATCAACATTAATGCCAAATATCTGTGGTAAACAGAATATCAAAAAATATGAATGAGACATGGACGGAGAGGACTGGTTGGGGAGTGAGGAAGTGAGGTGAGTCGTGTACAAGCAGGGTCAGAGCCTGTCTTCGTGGGGGCCCCCCAGCCTCAGTTCACACTGGCTCTGCACTTGCAGATGCCCACCTCGTCCTCCACCATCTAGCTGGGCCCAAGGGACTGCTTAAACATGCCCCCCAGCAGCACCCCAGGCCTTTCCAGAGCTGCCTCCTCTCCCTATAATTCTCTTCCATCTTCATCCAAATCCTTTAAAATTCCTCCAGAGGGCCTCCCTGGTGGCGCAGCAGGTTGAGCTCCGCACTGTGAAGCATCCACTGCACAGCAGTGCAAGTTCCATCCCCAGCCAGGGAGGGGACCCACATGGCGCAGCAGACCTATCCTGCCCCGCCCACTGCGCCCCTCAGCAGTGTATTTCAACTGATCTGCCTATCTGCTCCCCACTCTGTCTCTGGTGAGTCCTCTCATCGCACGCACCTCTGGCCTGTATGTACCCCAGCTCTTGTATGCATAAATAAAGAAATCCTTAAATAAAATTCCTCCAAAGCTCAGCTCTGGCAGCCACCCCTCGCCCCAGGCCAGGTAGGATCCCTTCTTTTTCCCAGTCTACTTCCCGCTGTCAGGCTCCATAAGCCTCACTGGCTCCTCTCTGCACCCTTGAAGCTCATCACGGAGCCTGACACAGACTGGGCTCCACTCACCTCTGGCTGGCTGGCCGAGCGAGGGAACAGGCAAGTAAACAAAAGAGCCACTGGGTATGTCCTGCCTCAGCTACAGCTTTAGGCCCCCAAACCAAACAAAGCGCTTGAGGGTCTCTCAGACCCAGGTGAGTCTACAGCCTCCAGCATCACAGAATAGACGCTGTGACATTTTGCTCCAATAAAGAGACACCAGGAGTCTTTAAAAGATTTGTGACCTATACTTTTAAAAAACACTTTTGTTTCCTTGTGAATAAATTTCGTCAACTTTCTCTTAAAGATAACATAGGAAGAGGGAGACAGTTCTGGCCGATCATCTCCAAATAAGGCAATATGCCTTTCCCCTCTATTTTTAGCAATGACTTTCCCAACTGCAAGAAGGCACCATTCCCTGAACCAGCCCTGCAGAAACCCACCATCTTCCAGAAAAGTTTCAGCAACTCAAAGATTGGCATGTGCGCGAAAAAAAATCAATGACCCATTTAGGTAGGGGGTCCCAGACAGAGTCTGAAACTGATTTGGGACCCAGTTGCCGCAGATCCATGGCAGACTGGGGAGCAAGGTTCCCCCCAAGGAGGCCAGTTGTTGTACTGGGGACAGCCACCTCCCCAGCCTCCTGGAGAGTCAGTTTTGTGTTTCCCTGATGTGTGATGGATTTCACATCAGCACATCTTCAAGAAGTTGCAGTCCATGAAAAATTGAACAGTAAGAAAAAAGAAACTCATTAGCTTCATGAAGACTCACTGAGAGACTCACCTGAAGCGGAGGAGCTGGGTGGGGGGGACATCCAAGCACCTCACTCTGTGGTTCGCTTTAGCCTCCTCACAACAGAATGGTGGGGCAGGGGATAGATGCCCAGGGTTTTCGGTGGCCAAGTCAGGAACTCTCAGTGTTTGCTGACTCATCTGGAAAATGGGGATAACGTCGGGCTGAGCTAATCAGTATGAAAGCCAGACAACCCAGGCTCGCCTCTCTGTTGCCAATATGATTTTTATGGCCTCCACGATGTTGTCTCCTTATAATCTGTCCCTGCAACAGACTCATTTTTCTCCTCAAATTCCTTTGTGTTTGGCTAAGAACAGTCTGTTTTTCCTACATTTGTCAAGTTGCTTGAAATTCCTAATGCTCATTCATGTTCTTTCCAAGGATTAACAGAACACCCCTTGCTCGTCTTTCATCACACTCCCTCTGCACGTGGGTTAAAAATTATATTTCAGTAGAGCCCTGGCTATTGATGCACATAAAATGGAGACTTTGGCGAGTCTCACTTGCTTGGGTCAGAGAGGGAATGAAGCCGAAAAGCAGTCCTGAGCATTTTTAAATGATCTGCAGAAAGAGAGGGGCCTCTGCCCGCTCGGGCAGATGTGCACAGCTGTTAATGGAGAAGCCCTGAATACTGCGACCAGCTCAGAGAAACGGATACCCTCAAATGCTTCCTAGTGGAGTTAAAAATTTTTTGTTGAACGTGCCTTTGAACTAAGGTCATTTAAGTATACAACAGATGTTCCTCTGAGGGAAACAGACTTATAAAGTCAGGAACACAGAAGGGACCTAATGGTTTACTGGGGGTGGCGCACGAAGTTCATAGCAGTTTAACTCCTTTCAATGTTAAACAAAACAATGACGCAATTTTCTGCACAATAAAAACCTGTCAAAACAATCATCCTGGGAACTGGAGGTCCTTTCAGTCATTCTTCTTCTAAAGATAAACTGAGGGCACAAGTGACAGACATCGCTGGCTCTCCGTGTGGTTGAAGCAGTCAGTGTGGCTGCTTAGCAGGTCAAGGCTGAATCATCAGGATGGTCAAAGACTGAAGCTCAGAGGAAGAGAGAGGGCGGGCAAAAAACAAAAGGCAGAAAATTCATGGTCTGTGTGGATCCCTTGCCTTGCTGGCTTCCTACTGGTGGCATCAGGGGCAGCTGGGACTTGGGACTGGTGGGGAGACGGGCAACCCCCCTGCCCAGTAAGCACAGCCAACATCTGTGTTCGCACGTTGCACTCCTCCATTAGTGCTCCATCAGTTGTAACACAAATAGCTTTTGCGTGTCCCCTAAGTGTCAGGCGTATCCATCGGGGCTCAGCATTGTTCTCTTCAGGGGCTTTTTTCTCCTTGGGAGGAACCCCAAAGCAGGACAAAAGATTTGAATTCAGGAAGGTTGGAGTGTGAATTCTAGCACTTATTAGTTGCTTGTTCTTGGACAAGTCACTTAACCTCTCTGAGCTTTTATTTCCCTTTTTATAAAATGGAGGTGGTCATACTTAAAAGACAAGATTCTTGTCATTATTGAGTGAAAGGATGGGTGAAAATTACAGTCTAGATTGGCAAACTCCACGTACACAAAAAACAGATGATTCTTCTAGGTCTTTAAGAAGCAGTGGCTAATAAACACGTAGATGCTGTAGAAGCAAATTGGAAGGTGTGCTGATTGGACTGGGTGATCAGGTCTGTCTCCCTGGGTGTACAGGCCTTTAGTTGGGGCACTAGACTTTGGAGAGGGGAAGAGCGAGCAGTCCGGTCAGGTGGAACCTAGCAAGTAAAGGTAGGTTGGGAATGTTGGAGGCACAATCTGGCTGAAATGTAGGGTTTGGTGAATAATAAGCAAAGATTAAAGTTGCCAAGGAGAATAGAATATAGACTGTGGGAGATCTTGAATATCAAGTTCAACTTTTTTTTTTTTGAGGCAGCAAGGGGCAACTAATTTTTTGAACTAATGAACACTAATGGCATTTGTATTCCAAGATTTGTCTGTTCTGCGAATGGGGAAAACCTGGCATGCTCCCCCCTCTCCTGTGCCCATTGCAGACATTGCTAATAAATCTGGAGTCTAATCGCTTCTCGGCCTTTTGGCTAAGATCAAGTGTAAATCTGGAGTCTAGGAGACAGTTAGGAATTTGTTAAAATATTCTGTGTATGTGTGGATGAAGATATGCCTTAGATGAGTTTGTTTAGTGACTGGAGAGCAGGTAGCTCTCTCTACATTTTTTTTTCTAAAGGCCCAGAGGGAGAAAGGGCTGTTTCTCAAAGTACAATCATCTTCATCTTTGCCATTCCTGGGACCAGATTCTGGGTCTGGAAGCTTTATGAAGCTTCCAGGAAGTCTATGTTCACTGTCCGGAGCAGTCTCTGGCTCCCCCTATTGGTTCCCAGTCAGTCTTGCAGCTGCAGCTGGAGTCCAGCGGCCAAGTCCTGGCCCACAGAGACAAAGGCTGGGCTGCAGGACTAGACCCCTGGGTTGGAGGTTCAGCAGGAAGCAGTGAGTTGTGGTTTTCTATCTGCCCCCTCTTTGGCAACAATGCACATCTGAAATGTCTGACAGCTTGGGCAGGAGTTTGGCAGGCTTGACCTTGCTCTGGAAGGAAGATGGAATTTTCCTGAAATGGCAAACCACTTAAATCTTTAGGACTTTCTAAAGTTACTAAGGTGCCAGAAATAGAAAGAAAATCTGCTTCACATTTTTGTGATTTCCTTCTTAATTTGCATTTCGAGCCAACTTTGATCCATAAAGATGGGAGCTTCCAAAGCTGAGTCCTGCCTCTGTAGCCCAAGGAGAAATGTGCAGGCCATGGGGAGCTGGGCCACCCCGCGGCTGGTCCAGACCCAGGCTTGTGTGAGGACCCACCTCCATCCCACCCACCCCCTTCTGAAGCTACTCCCTCCACCTCCATAGTCAACGTTGCGCCTCCCGAAGGACTGAAGCAGCCTCCTGCACGGACTCCCTGCCTCCTCTCTTGGTCCGCTCTCTCTTCCCCTCATTGTTCTACACAGCCACCCGGGATCTGTTTAAAGAGCATGCTAGCAATAATGAAGACTGGTTCAGATGCTCTTTTGGGTGTTTTGCACACAACTACCCAGTGAGGGTGGCATTAGCATGTTCATCATACCCATTTTATAGATAAGGAAACTGAGGTGCATAGTGTTTAATAGCTCACCCGAGACAACTTAGCTATCAGTGGCAGAGTCAGGACCCAAACCAGCTTCTCTGGATCCAGAGTCCATGCAGTTAACCACCAACTGAATCACAGCTGTTTAAAACTGATCTCTGGCTTCCCATTGCATTTAGACTAACACCCAACCTCGCCAGGCCCGGCAGGATCTGCCCAGGGCTCCATCCTAATATCTTTCTTGGACCATTTTCCTCTTGCTCGCTCTGCTATGGTCAGTAGAGCCTGGACTAGAGTTGTTGGATTAAAATACAGGATGCCCAATTAACTTTGGACTTCAAATAAACTTTTTTGATGTAAGTATATCCCATGCAGTGTCTGGGACATACTTACACTGTGGTCTACCTGAAATACAAATGTATTGTGTGTACATGCACGTGCACGTATGCGCGTGTGCCACTAGGCCACTGAATCTGGCAATTCTAGCCTGACTTCCTCCTGTTCCTTCAACTGTCATCTCAGCACTTTGCTGCTCTTGTTGCGCTTCCTGCAATGTCCTCCCCCATGCTGCTAGCTGACTCCTCCATGTCCTTCATGATTTTTCACTTAGGTGTCTCCTCCTTGGGGAATCTTTCCGTGAGCACAGGCTGGCCACCAGCAGCACTTGGGTCTGTGTGCCTCTCTGGACTTGCCCAGCAGAAGAGTGAGAATTAGTGCTCTGACCATGGCGCTTGTGTCCTGACAGTGGCTCACTCTGAACCATGGACAGGTCCCAGGGAAATAAAGGCCTTATTCTTTTTAACTTAGGGCAGGGGCTTTCAACCATGCTCAGTTATACCACCCTCCATGCCCCTGCAATTTGACGCGACATCCTAGGCCAAAAAGAATATTTAACAGTTCTACAACAACAACAATAAAGAATAAGCTCAAGGAATTGGGCAATTATAACCAAAAGTAAACAAAAAAACTTAGACCAAAAGGCCGGGATAAACCAAAGGGACCATGGGGTGGGGAGGGAAAGGGGGGAGGGCAAAGATGGGGAAGAGGCCAGAGGGTGCACAAGGGACT
>JAGFMF010011830.1:22720849-22742933 GCA_019455555.1 Galemys pyrenaicus | reverse complement strand
GCCAGAGGGTGCACAAGGGACTGAGGTGATGGTGTACGGGTGAAATGGTGGTGGGTACTCCCTGGGGACTACAAATGATGTCAAATATAACTAATAAAAGATACATTAAAAAAAGAAAAATAAAAAAAATAAAAGAATATTTAACGGTTCTAATTAGTTAATTTGGTATAAACAATTTAATAAGCATTTATGTCCTAGTAGCTTAGTAGCCACTTGGGAAAAAAATGATACATATAAAGAAACAACTTGTGTATCCTTAATGAGTCACCATTATTTACTAGTAGGATGTATACACCTGTTGGACATTATCCAACCTTCAAATCTGGGGATAATTCTGACCCCCACCATCCTTATTTGCTGTTTACACTGATGTTTGTAACAGTACAGCAACCACCGAAAACCTGGCTTTCCAAAGAAATGGTGTTAGTAATGTGGAAGCTGTTGATGACTGACCATCAGCTGATTCTGATGGATGCCGTTGTGTTCCCTGGAAATAGTTCAGCCTCACTACTTGCTCCAGTGAACACACTGAAGCTCCTTGGGGTGCCTTGCTATGTGGGTGGAGAACCAGCAGGTTGGTAATAATTGGCTACTTTTAGGGTGCCAGAAGAAAGGAGATAATGTCTGAACAAAATTAGGGCTGTATTTGAAAAGACAGAGAAGGAATGGATTCCAGGCCAGTAATCAGATTCTGGAGTGTGAACATTAGTAATCTCTGCCTGAATGTTGAATTCCAAGGCTGATAAGAAAAGAGAAATACCTTTTAGCATCTACTTCCCGATTCTCCCTACCAAAAAACACAGTGTGCTTCATTATTATGAGAGATTGACGTGCTATCACATAGAACCATTTCATGTGATAGAAATCAAATAGGCAAATTCGTTCACCACATCCATAACTAGTTCGGGGGTTCTTAACCTCTTTGTAACTGACTGTTGACGACTCTGAGCCCTTCTCAGAATGAGAGGCAGGAAACTTAGATTCACTGCTGGCCTGGTCCCCATTTTTTTTTTTAAAGATATATTTATTTATGCATATAAGCACTAGGGTACAGGCCAGAGGTGCAGGGGTGAGAGGATTCACCAGAGACAGAGTGGGGAGCAGAATAGGCAGATCAATTGAAATACACTGCTGAGGGGTCATGTGGGTCCCCTCCCTGGCCGGTGGCAGGGATCGAACTCGTGCTGCAGTGGCTGCGGTTTGCTTCATAGTGCGTTGCTTAACCCACTGTGCCACCAGGGAGGCCCTGGTCTCCATTTTTTGACCATTCTCAACCTCAGTTTCTGGCTGAGGTCTGGAAAATGCCAACAGTTACTTCCACCCAGTTGTCCCCGTGAGGACATCCTGCCCCAGAATCAAGGGCTCCTATTGCTGCTGGGCAGAAGTGACTGGGGTGCAAACGACCCCCACTACGTGGAGCCATGGCCCCTTCCTCTCATCCTGGGCGGTCCTGGCGTGGCTCAGTGGCTTGTACATGCCAGATTTGGGATGGGCCCGTGACAACAAAACACATTTTTTGATCATGGCTCTTTCTCTCTGCCCTCGCTCAGGGAGAGGATTCTGTCCTGATCTTCTGGCCATCCTCTGACACTCAGACCTAGGGATCTGGCTTCTGGCTCACCAAGCCCAGAGGAAATGGCTGCAGGGTGAGTCAGCGAGGGCCCCAGGTAGAGCTCCTCTAGGCCACCCCACAGGCTTATCAGAGCCCAGTGTCCTTGTTCCCCAGCAAATAAGTTCAGACAGTCTCATTCTGGAGATTATGTTCCAAGCCTCCGCGTCCATCCGCAGGCTTTGATAACCACCTGGTGTGGCAGCCTTCAACTCCACTCCTAGGGAAGCACTGTGTTGCAGAGCGGCCTGCCTGAGGGCGCGCACAGCCAGGGTCTGGCCAGGCGGCAGCCAAGTGCTGGCCACAGCCTGAGTCAGGCAGAGGTGGCAGGCAGCTGCCTGGTCGCTCCAGCACTGTGGGCTGGGGCATCTTCTCTCTCTTCGACCGTTTGTGCCAACGTAGAGGCCCCTCCAGTTGTGCTGATAATTGCCATCCACAGCATGGTCGGTGTGATAGTATCAACCAGTTTACATGGTATTTACTTTGCACTAGGCACTGTTTCACAATCTCTCAGTATATAATTAAATTCAGTCATCATGATCATTTGCTAGGTCACTGAACTCCCTCCATTCCCATTTTACAGATTATAGGATTGAAGCTTAGGCCACGTAAATAACTTGCTTAATACCACATGGCTGACAAATGGTAAAGCCGGGGCATGAGCTAAGACAACCTGATAGCCCCGTCCAGACCCTAATTCTTATGTTTCCAGATGACCCGGGGAAGGGGGAACTTGGAGACCCTCCAATTCAAGTGCCCTCCTTGACCAGCGAAGACCCCAAGCCTGAGTTCACCTGATTACAACCGAGAGCTTCCAGACCTGCTCTTCTTACTGTCTGGGCCTACAGCTCTTTCCAAAGATGTGCAGTGTTTTATTTTGCGGGGAAGGTGGCCTTTGGGGGTCGGGAAGGAGGAGGCTGGTGGTTAGCAATCCTAGAGCTGATAGTGGTGACAAGAGAGTGGCAGCAAGGTCGTGGTGACGGGTCCTCTGTCATGGGCACTGCACAGTCTGTTGAAGTCTCTTTATCGAGTGCAAACTGGCTCAGCCTCCCACAGCAATTGGGCAACACAGACCAAGAGCCCCAAAGATGTCCCCACACTTACCCAACAATGCCACTTGTAGGAATTTCTCCCAAGGAAATATTTCGGAATGCAGGCTGAGCTTTTATGTCATTATTTTTGCAATAACACAAATCAAGCCAGCAGAAGGGCTGACGCTAAGGGCGAGTGCAGGCGCACCGAGGTTCAGCTCCATCGAGGAAGGCCATGCAGCCTCGGAAACTGATGAGGAGAGCTTGGAAAAAGAAAATCTGCTGGTACAACATTAATCCAAAGGAGAGGGGCTGGGCACAGATTGGCAGAATGATAAATACTTTAGGGCCTAATTATGTTAAAAAAAAAAAAAAGGATGGAGAGGGAAACCCCACAATGTCGATTACCACTTGTGTCATTTTCCATCTGTAGCTTTCTGCAGAGTTAGCTCTACTTGTATAGCTGGAGAAAAAGAACCAAGCAACCATCACAACGATAACTAGAAATGAAGTTGCTGGGGTCAGTGCCTCTCCAAGCTGGAAGGACAGAGATACCGCCTGTCTTTCCTGCTCCTCCAGGGCCCAAGGGAGGGGAGGACTTGGGGACCGTCAGGGGCCCTGGCTCCTGGAAATGACTGAGACTTCACTGTCCCAGAGCATGCACAGGCAGCCTCCAGCTCACCCGCACTGGACAGAGGACCGTGGTGGGGTGTCCTCTGGGGCACCCCTGTCCTCTGTGGTGGGGACATGGGCACTACTTTCCTGGCTGAGGTACGTCTTCTCCAATAAGCCCACTGAGCTGATGTTGCCTATTACCTAGGATGGGCCTAGCCCCTCCAAACCTCTTAGTTGACCCCCAGAAAAGGCTCAGGCTCACTGATAGCTGGTGGGGGATTGATACTTAGCTGGGCCTCTCTTGCATCTCCTCTGAAAAGTCAAACTGAATCTTCATTGCCATGAAAGATGATAGACTGAGTGAGTAGAAAGAAGCAGAGGCTCCCAGTCAGAAGTGTTCTGAGTTCAGGTCCATCTTGCGGTTCGGGGAACTGGTGGGAACATTGGGAGAAACTCCTGCACAGTCCTGGTTAGCGGTGCCCAGAGTGCTGTGCTTTCATAGCGTTCCCAAATCGAGGTGACAACTTTATTGGACACCCACCTCCTGTGGGTTCAGATGGCTCGCACCCCACGCATGGCTCTGGGGGTGTGTGTGGACAGATGGGAGGTAGGAGAGGGTGGCCCTCAGTCAAGCGGGCTCCAAAAGGCCTGTGGCTGTGTCAGCATTAACAGTAGCTCCTGCCTATTGGGGGCTTATCTAGTTGTAGTGGGCCCTCCCCGGGAACTTCACAACGTCCCCACAGAGTTCAGTAGTCTCGGACCCACCCCAAAGCCTTGTCTGCCACCTGGGGGAACTCACCGTGAACAGTGGGCAGTATGAGGAGAAGGCCCTGCCCGGGGAGATCCTGGGGTGTGAGGAAGGCCCTGACTGCAGAGCATATCCAGGTGGTGGGTTGACAGTGAGACTCTACAGGTAGAAACTGGGGCTCCCAGGCCCGCCTTTGTCCCTCTGACGCTGTCTGGCACACCCGCAAGCCTCCTCTCTGCTCACCTGCAGGTGTGAGGGCCAGGGTGCTGTTTCTGCCACCAGAGTCTTGCAGATGTGCATCCAGATGTCACACTGGCACCTCATCACCCTGGCTGTCTGGGTCTGTCTCCACACAGGAGCCTGACTCATCCCCCCTGCCCTGGGTGCAGTCTTGGGTTTCCCATACTGAACTGCAACAGGACTCCTTTCTCTCCGGTGACTGCAGCCGTCCTTGGCCTGTGTGTTAGGGCAAAGTTATGGAGTCAGGTGGGGATGGTTTTTGCATTTCATTTGTTTGTCACTATTTCTTAATAGTACTTAGGTCAGATAGGCATGTGGTTATGCAAAGAAAAGAAGGAATTTGAGCTGTGAATGATAAGAAAACTCTAAGTACACCGTTTCAGTCCTTTCTCCTACTTTGTAATAGGAGCTACTATTTATTGTGTGTTTGCTGTATACTCTTCCTCTTCCTCATCTCATTTCCATGCATCATTCATTCCACAACTCCTGAGCCTTCTCGGCCAGAATTTCTTATCATTCTGTTCTAAGTTGCAGTGACTCAGGGAGGTTAAGTAACTTGCTTAAACTCAAGGAGTGAAGAGAGGTGAAGGAGGACTGATGGCAATGAGTCCAGATGGAGGGAGGGTCGTGTGTTGTGTGGGTGTCAGTTCGAAGAGCTTGGGGATCACTACTGAGAATAGTGCCCTCAGAAGCACAACCTGAACAAGTGGTGAGAGTGTGTGTGTGTGTGTGTGTGTGTTGGGGGTGGTCGAGTAGGGTTTGTTGAGAGGCCGTGGCCCAGAGGAGGGCAGGAGCACTGGCGGGCGAGCACTGCACCTGCTGGAACTGCACCTGGTTCGTGTTACAGTTTCCCTGGGCCTTGACCCCACAGTGCGAATAGGAAAGGGAAGCGCTGGCATCGTAGGCACAGCTGAGATTGAATTTGAAATCATGAAATTTGTTTTACTAGACTTGACTTTCTAAAAAGCTCCCTGTAAGACTAGATTACATCCCCCTTCCATTTCAGTCCCTAGTTCTTAGTGGAAACTCACCAAGTTCTTGGGCCTGGGCCAGTTGTTCCAGGGAGGGAAGGCAAGAGAAGAAGCAGGTGTACACAGGGGGTGACAGGCCGGGGGAGGTGAGGGGACTGGAGCCTGTTTCCATGTCGTGGAGCGTGGGCTGAATTGCCTACAGGTGACTCATGGAAGAGGTGGCTGGGCCTTAGGGGGAGGGCAGGAGCCAGATTGGTGGTGAGACAGAGGAAGGACATCCGGGTAAAGACATAGGATGACTAATGAAGGGGACAGCAGTGAAAGGGACAGGTATGCTATACCTGCTGTGAGCCAGAGTCTGACTCAGATGGAGAGGAGGAGGGTGGTGGGTGTTCTGTTTTTGATGTGTGGTTCTGTATCAGTTTAAGGCATGCAGCATAAAAATCTGATCGACTATTATGAAATGATGACCATGGTAAGTTTAGTTAACCTGCACCATCTCAGAGATACAAAGAGAAAAGGAAAGAAAAGAAAAGGGAAAAAATAAAAGATGCTCTTTTTCTTTGAGGTGAGAACTCAAAAGGTCTCAATAATGGGATGCTTTAACAGCATTTTGGTCAACAGTGGCCAGCAGAGGTGACGTGGTCTCGATAGGCTGTACCCTCTACCTGAGATGTGTCATAGGCTCTGCCATCTGGGATTGTGTGGTAACACTCTGACTTCTCAGTGAAGAAATTGCCTAACAATGCATTTCTCAGAATAATCACTGCTGTTAAACAATATATAATTGTATCTTAACAACTTTCAGATTATACCATACAGCAATGTCAACTAAAGTCATTATGCTATAGATTACATCCCAAATACTCATTTATAACTGGAAATTTATACCTTTTGACCACCTTTATCTAGTCCCCGTCATCACACTCATCTGTGGTATGCAGAAATCCTATCATTTTCTCATGCATGTTTTTTTTTTCTAGATTTCTACACAGACATGAGATTATACCCTATGATCGTTCTCTGACTTATTTCACTGAGTCTAATCCCCTTAAGTTCCACCCGTGTTGTTGTGAATGGCAGGATTTCTTCCACTTTATGACTGAATAATATTCCATCATGTATCTCTACCTCAACTGTTGAGCTCTTATCCATTCGTCTGTTGATGACACAGGCCGTTTCCATGTCTAGGCTATTGTGAACAGCGACCCCATGAGCACAGGGGTTCCAGCATCTCTTTATCAGTTATTGTGCTTCTTTCAGCTGTATTCCCTGGATGGAGTTACTGGATCACATAATAGTTCTATTTTTGTTTTTGTTTTTTTAGGAACTCCATGCTTGGAGTTTAAGGAACTTCCATGGTGGCTAAACCAATTTACAATCCCACCAGCAGTGCCCCCAGGGCTCCCTTTTCCTCTGTATCTTCAACAGCACTTGTTACCTCTTGTCTTTTGTAACCATTCTAACAAGTGTGAGGTGATGTCTCATTGTCGTTTTGACTCACATCTCCCTAGTGACTAGTGATGTTCATGTACCTGCTGGCAATTCATCTAGCTTTGATTGGAAAAATGTCTACTAAGGTACTTTGCCCATTTTATATTGTATTGTTGGTGGGGTGGGGGAATCTTTGAAAGTCTGAATTAATGTTCTTTCTGAGAAGGAAAAACAGAGTCCCAGGCTCCATCTAGAGAGTGGAAACCACCTGCCTTGGATTTCTTGTCCACACACTCCCACTTGGGAAAGAATACCTGGATCCCCAATCTGCTGAAATGCCTGTGTTCTCCCAATTATCTGCAAAGCTTGAGAGGTAGCATCACTGAGTGACATAGAGATCAGCCTCCAGATCAGAGAGCCTTAGGTTCTACTCCTGGCTCAGTCTCTTCTTAGTGCTGTAACCTTAGGCATATTATTCAGACTCTCTGTATCTTAATTTTCTCAGGTGTACAAAGGACATGAAAATGTCTATTCTCACTTGTTACTGTGCCATGGCCCTGCTTGTGCAGAGTCACATTTAAGGGACAAAAGTGCTTCAGTCTTCACTGCATCACTTGAAGAGCGTCACCGGAGAGCTGTTCCATAACTCTCCAGAATGGGCCTCAAAGTCATCATCCTCTTCCCTGTAGTTTTCCCATAACCTGCACCTGCTCCCCAAATCCTCACTCACCAAAGGGCTTTTCTGTCCTCTTCCCACTGATTAGCTGACTTGCATCATCATCTGACAAATGGAGTGAGTCTGTGTACGCTCAGACATGAATGTTTTTGTCCTGTCACAGAAATAGTGCTTAAAAGCACTGAGCACAGAGCCAATGCATTCTGTTGTAATACGAAAAACTGGGAAAGCACATAATAATTAATTGTTTGAAAGTTGCAACTGAAAAAATACAATCAACTAGTCCAAATATACCTTTTCTCCTAAAAATATTCAGTAACTGAAAATATTCAGTAACTGAAAATTCAGTTCTAAAATCTTGAAAACCTTTTAAAAGAAACTTTTCCTCCTCATGTTTTAGTTCTATGGACCTGCCGCCTGGAATGGTGTCTGGGATCAAGAGGGAAATGCACCCCCAGCCACTGCCCTAGAGCTCCTCTAATCTCTTCATCATCCCATCCCTGAAACTACTCGGAGCTCCTCTGAGAACTCAGGAGCTGCAAAGGACTCCATGGTCCCTTGGCCTTCCAGAACAGGAGGGGCCGTGACTTGCCACTTGGGCTGTCAGGGTCTGGTGGGGTCCCAGCTGAGAAGTGCGAAGACAGAGGCGAGGTGGAGAGTGCCGGTCAGGGCCCGCGCGTTCATCCTGTCACTCGCCAGCCCTTCACCGCCCATCTGCTGCTGTCTGACTGTGGCGTCTTGTGCTTTCCTGGGGTAGCTCTACTTCCGTACTGCCCCACCCACACGCTTTTTGTATGAGTCATTCTTCCACTGACAAGTGGGAATAAACCTGAGTTTAAATCTGGATGGATGAACAGAGTACGGCAGAAGTGAGGCTATGTGACTTCCACTGTTAGATCAGAAAAAATGATACAGCTTGCTCCTGTCTCTCATTCTCTTCTGGGATGCTTGCCTTTGGCCACAGTCACCATGTTAAGAGGAAATCCAGGCACAAGGAGAGGCCCAGCTAGTTCTCAGTAAATAGGCCAATCCCCACCTGACCTCTGGGGAGATCTGGAAGCAAACAGACAACGATTGTGTTGTTTGATAAGGCCAGGACAGAGACGCATGAGAGAGTGTGGAATTCTCCTGGGATGGGAGGAGGGTGAAAGGGGAGTTGCAAAAAGCTTTTTGGAAGAGGCGACCCTTCAGTTTGATTTGGAAGGGCAAGTGAGAGCCAGGAACAATAGTGTGGGGAGGGGACACCCCATGGAGAACCCAGACTAAGGGCCAAATCTGAGAACAAGCTGTCTGGCTTTTCTCTGGCTTTTCTTACTTGATGTGTAAGACAAGCCTTGACAGGTCTAAGAACCAACTGCCCTGTGGGACCTCACAGCAGTTAAGGCCTCTTGCATTCACCCAGGACAACTGAAATCAGGAATGTGGGCTCTGAAACCCTGTCCCCAGCGGCCCTGAGCCCTGACAGGTGTGAGGCTGTAGCCTGCAGACAGTGTGGGGAACACTCCTGGGGTACACCCTTTCTCCTCGGGGTGGGCCAGCCTCTGAAGGAAACCGGCTGAGGGGTGCAGCTCAGCAGCGGTGGCCAGTACACGGTCAGTGTGAGGCGGTCCTGAGACACTCCCTACTCGGAGGAGAAAGGCGACCTCTCGGAATCCCAGCAGCGTCAATGAGCATAGACTGAGACTGACGTGCTGGGACAGTGAGACCAAGAACTGACTCTTCGCAGGAGGCCTCTCCTGGCCTGGCCACTCGTGAAGTGCCTCCCATGAGGATGGCTTCTCCCTGCTGTCCTTGGGTCTCTGCCTGGGCTGCTTCTCACGCCTGGAATGTTCTTCCCGCCGTCTTCACCTAACCTCTGGCCTCAGGACTCCCAGGCCCTGTGTCACAGCCCTGGCGTGCAGCGGTGCCCCGTCCATTTATCTGCGTGCCTCCCGACCAGACGCAGCGCAGCGGCCCATGGTGTGTGCGCCTGTCTGTCCGCGCCTTGTGCTTTGGGTCCGTGCAGCCTATCGGCGTGTGCGCTTGTGTGTCGTGATGAGGTGTCATGTCGCCTCAGTCCTGTGTGCACACGTGCCTCTTCTGACCGTGTGTCTGCGTGCTGCGTCTGTGCGGGGCGCTGCCTCCACTGCAGAGAGCAGGGGTGGAGACCGTCGCCACCTGATCGGGAGCCAGTCAGCAGCTCTGGCTCACGGCAGCCTCCCAGGACAGCCAGCCGGCCCAGAAGCTGCTCTGCCCCTTCTCCTCCAGGCTCTGGTCGTGGCACAGGCGCTGCCTGCCCTCTGGCCCCGCCGGGCGGCGTGCGTGTGGACATGGCTAGCATCCCTGTCCTGGATGCTCAGTAAGGAATGGATTATAATTCCTGGGCAGGCTGCATCTGCAACCAACTTGAGGGGAATAATTGTTGAGCGAGTTGAAAGAAAAAAATTGTAGCAAGGAACTTCAATCCGGTCAGCCATCCGTGTCATTAAATTAGGCTAATCTAAATCCTCAGAGCCTCATTTAGCAGCCTCCAAGGCCAGCTGAAGTCTTACCCTACATGGCTTTCTCAGTACCAGGTCCTGGCAGTGGTGAGCTTTGGGAGACACGGCGGGCAGTGACTTCAACAGCTGAGGACACACAGAGCCTGTGTCGGACACCAGCTACTCCCGGGGGACCTGGCCCTGCAGCGCCAGGCCTGAGCCTGAGCCGAGAGGCAGGCCTGTTCTTGTGCCTGTTCTCGTGCCTGTTCGTGTGCCTGTTCTTGTGCCTGTTCTTGTGCCTGTTCTTGTGCCTGTTCTTGTGCTGCCCCTGGCTCCGGGTAAGCGCCCCCGCCACCCCAGACCTCCCGTTCTGGCCCAAGCACAGTCGTTAGAAACATCACCCCGAGGAGCTAGGGTGGCGGAGAAGCCCCAGTTCCTCCAAAGTTGCCTCCTTCAAGCTGTCTGCTGATGACACCCGAAGGGTAAATGGAAGACAGAATGAAAGCGGAATCTGTGCTATAAAATCCAGCTTCGTAAGGACTGCTGAGAGTCATGTGTTTCTTTATCCATTTAGACACTTGGTGACCCGTGAGTGCAACCATTCCTCCCCTCACTCATTCATTCTTTCCTTACAGCCTTCACGTCTTCATTGCTTCTCCGAGTCACTCACTTATTCCCTGCCCTCTGTCCTGCCTCCTTCCTCTGTCCTTTCAGTCCATGCTTTGGGGAACTGCCTGGCAGAAGCCCTCGGTGGCTGCCCAGAAATGACAGAGCCTGGGGCCCGCAGCCCCATCACTGTCTAGACCAGTCTCCTGAACTTGCTCCTCTTCCTCTCTCCCTGTCTGGCTCCCTCCTACCCCCTTGCCGGGGCTCTTTCCTCTCTGCTTGCCTCCCTCCGGGGGCGTGGGAGTTGGTGGTAGGCTGGTGGCACTGGGGGAAAGGTGCTGAACTGACCTGATAAATGAACCAACAGGGATGTGTGGCCGGGCCCCCCGCCCCCTTTGATCAAAAGCCTCTGAACCCCTGATGACATCCCATGGCATATTCCTCTATTAATCAGAAAAGCCTTGACAGATGTAAGCAATTTGTCTTTGGAGAGGACTGGAGGGGGTGAGGGGAGGGGGCCGCAGCAGGCCCGCCAGTGTGGAGAAGACGCTGAGGGTAAGTCTTGCAATGGGGCTGAATTCATGCATATTAAGAAGGCAGGAGAAGGGAGAGCCAGGCAGATCAGAAAGAGAAGCGTTTTCATTTCAAAGCATATTTCTTCCTTGATTGAATAGCCCCATCCCCCTCGCCACCACCAACAAGCCACGGATGCTGGAATGAGGCTGGGATCCAGGGGTTAATCCCACCCAGACCCCGCAGGCGCTCAGATGCTGGAAGCACCGGGGCTCCAGGGTGGGACTCGGGGTGGCGTCTCTGACATGCAGCAGTGGACGCTCTCATCACGCCCTTGCCTTCTGGTGACAGTGAGCTCAGCTTCAAAAACACCAGGGAGCCCTCCGTGCAGCAGGGTTGGAAATGGATTTTGCTGTGGAGGGTGAGCGTGGGCACCAGGTGCAGTGCGGACACAGAGTGTGTCAGCAGCGCGTCAGAAGGGCTCTGCACCAGAGGAGGAGACACGCTGGCGGTGTCTGCAGGGATGGGCCTTCCCCTCCATGTCAGTGGGGCGAACTCCTCTTGCGCATCCTTCGCGGTCCAGCGCAGGCACCCTCTTCTGTTAGCCTCTTCTTGTCACTGACACTTGAAGTCAGAAACTGTGCCTGATTCGTGTCTGTGTCCCGGCGCCCAGCAAGGGCTTGGTGCACGGTGTCAGTGCTCCCTGAAGTGTGCAGGGCACTGTCGACGTGGGAACCAGCCTGCAAAGGGGCTTGGAGGGAGTGTGGATGGGCACGCAGGTCCTGTGGCGCTGGGCTGTGTCTTTCTACATTCTGCATCCATAGGGAACATAAGCTGCCGTTCTCAGTTCTCGTTCCATTATCTGGCATCATACAAAGGCAGCAAAGATCGGACCGCAGTATTATGTGATCTTACTCTCATTGTGATTAAAAAAGATAAAGAAAGAGTGCCCCGTGAATCTCTTCAGATGCTTCAGACATCAATTTTAAAACTTGTTCTTGCAAATTTCAGAGACTAGAGCCACGGCCAGTGTTTTGATCGTTTGCCTCCTTCCCCTTCCAATAAACACCTCACACACTTTGCCAAGCTTTCTGTGGTCGGGATTTACAGATCTGCGACTCACCCAAGTGAGCCAGGGAACATGAAAGATGTCGCTGGGGAGAAATATGCAGGGAAGGCTGGGAGAGGTCAGCGCCTCCGCCAAGCAGGACACACTCCCACAGCTTTTCCTAATAAACAAGTTTCCAGGGCCCTTTGAATTCTTCCGGAGAGGAGAGGAGCTTTAGTATTCACGTGGAGGGGAGGGACATCCTGGGCAGGGATGGGACCACATGGGCCTGCAGCTTCAGAGAGGGAGTCAAAAGCTCAGGCAGGAAACAGAACAGAGAGGCTGGGACTGCTGCCGGCCATCACTGAGCACCTCCTGTTTGCCAGTCCTGTAAAGATGGTGCCGGCAGACAGGTGAGCCAAGGTCCCTTGGCCAGTGAGGGGGGAGTGTGGCAAAGGCTGGGTGTTGCTTGGGAAGAGCCTGCTGTTCCAGGTTCACTGTGACTTGGGCAGCTTTGGCTCTTCCGACGTGCCGTTCACTGTCACAGACCCAAGATGGCTCGCTGATACCAAGGCGCTCAAAGTAGTTCCAAAGAGTTTGGGGGTGAGAGGACTTTTACTAGGACTCACTCCAGGCTGAGTTTCCTCTGAGTGACCTCCACGCCTCAGGAGAAGCCCTCCGCACCCAGGAGCATGCGTGTGTGAATTCTGTTTTCCATGCCCGCTGGGACTCCCACCAGCTCCCCGGCCCCTCCACAAGGTCAGTTCATCAGACTGACCGCTGGCTGACCTCCGCACAGCCCCCTGGGACTCCTTTGGTCTCCATTTGTTTTCTAGTCCCTGAGGACCAGAGATGATAATGCGAACCCTCCTTATACAGTGCTTGCCACCTGCCCACGCTGTGCTCGGCGTTTTATGTACATCATCTGGACACGTTCTCCCAACCCTGCTCAGAGGTGTATCTGTTGTCTTCACTTCGCAAAGGAGGCCGTGGAAACTCAGAGAGGTTAAATAGCTTGGCAGAAGACACACGACTAGAACCGACAAAGAGAGAGGAGGCCCTTATCAGTCGGACTGGAGCTTCTGTGTTCTTATTACTTGTGCTTTTCTGTCTGCACGCTGCCTCGCACAGGGAAACTTCCATCCCACTGCCCTGCCAGGGTCTCTGTTCCATCCAGCCAGTCCTGAATGCCCAGGTGGGAGGGAATCCATCTCTTCGACCACTAGTGCTTTTTAAACCCCATTTTTCACTGTGTGTTTAAGGCACTTTGGTATGACCAGACTGTAGCACCTGGTTTCTGGATACATTCTGTGTCTGCGTGAGCCTGTACTTATGTGCGTCTGTGTACATGTATGACACGTGTGAATATGATCGTGTGTGGGGGGGGGGATAGGGGTGGGGCGATGAGAAACAAGAGAGGGACACACAAGTCAGAAAGAGGTTAGGGTCATGGCGGAATAGGTTTCTCGGAAATGGCGTCCCTAGGGTCTCTTTTGCACCCACACAGGGCAAAGAAGGAGTGAGTGCAGGGAGTCTAACAGGGGCACTAAGAGACTGGAGGCCTGGGGTGGGCGAGGTCTGTGCAAGGTCCTCTGGGATGTGCTGAGTCGTGGCTGCCGGGAAGGTTGGCACAGTCTTGTGTGGACCCACAGAAAAAAGATGAGCTGCTTCACAGTGAGGATGAAGAGATAAAGTCACTGTTGTTAGCGGAGTCGGTGGCGCTTGCTACGTGCTCAGTGTCACACGCACAAAGCATAGAGCCCTTGCAAGGGATATGAGTGAGGACACAGGCTCCGAGGGATTCAAAGGCTCGTCAAGGCCACACAAGGCTGATGGTATGGAAGCATAAGTCAGCACCAGGGTAGGCCTGCTTTCCGAGACGGAAGCAGGCGGAACGTCAGCCAGTCTGACACCTAAAGGACAGAGGGCCGCTGAGGGCTTTCCTCACTCAAGCCTGGACTGCAGAGTGCACCTGAATGGCTGCTGGTGCTCAAGCTGGTAGGGGTGCCTACCGCTTCTGATCAGGGAGGACCCATGTTTTCCCCCATTGGCAAGAGTAGATGCCAGCGGTGGTGAGAGAACTTTGAGGAGCTCTGAGCCTGGGTCTTGACAGTCAAGTAGGGTACCACCAGGGCCTCTCCAGGAGAAGTTCATGTTCGTACCTAGCTCACTGCGCTTCCATCGAGCAACGTGTCCCCATCCTCTCTAAAATCTAATTCTCACTCACCCTTCAGGCCCTAGTTCTAGGTCCAGCTCCTCCAGGAAGCCCTGCTTGTCTCTGCCAGTCATGCCAGTCACCCCCTCAGGCCAACCCTGCCCTAGCCTGTGTGCAGGAGAGTTGAGACCCCACCTGGCGCTCCCCTGCGTGGGACTCCACAGTCTGGGGCCTGGCAAACAGGGGCTGCTGAAATGAAGGGAGACAGAAAATCGATCTAACCATGTCATCTAGCTTCCCTGTTAGTCTTCCCCAAATGAAACCCAAGAGAGATGTGCTGTAAGATGATACAGATAAGTGTGGGGGCACTGCCAATTTCAGGGCTTATTTGTCGTTTCACGGAGGTAGACTGAAAAAATTGCTTCTCCTCCTTCAAAAGGTGCTGGCCCAACATGGTGTCTTGGTCCAAAGTCAGAGTGAGCAGTGGCCGGATGGGAGACCACACAGCGATGGTCCCCTTTGGCTCCTCCAGAGGAATCTGAAATTGTCCACAAATTCCTGTGGAGAGTATGGGAATTAGAGAGTGAAGAGGCCAGGTCTGGCGCTATGAGTGTCAAGGTGGTGGTGGCAGAGGCCTCAGGGGAGGGGCCGAGCGGAGGTCCGCTGGGTCCTGCGGCTGAGACACGTGCCTGCTGTCGCTGAGGGTGGGCAGGGCTGAGAGGCCGGAGCCCACCTCTCATTGAAGACACGTGACCTCTCAGTCCTGCGCTCCATCAGAGGAGTTCAGCAGCAGGTCGAGAGAACAACCCCAGTGCTTGTATCTCAGTTTCCTGAGACTCCTCCTGGTTTAACTCGTCAGAGGAGGAGACATAAACTTCCTCCTACTTTTAGAAGCTGTTTTGAGAAAAAGAAGGAGAAAGACTCTGTGTTTACCTGAAAGAGACAGGGGTTCCTCTCATTATCAAAACAGTAGGGGCCTCCCTGGTGGCACAGCAGGTTGAGCACCTCACTGTGAAGCATCCGCACCACAGTTTTGTGAGTTCAATCCCTGGCCAAGGAGGGGACCCACATGGCACAGCAGGCCTCTCCTGCCTGGCCTCCTGCTCCCTCAGCAGTGTATTTCAGTTCATCTGCCTGTTCTTCCCCCCACCTTGTTCTGTCTCTGGTGAATCCTCTCACCTCCTGCGACTCTGGCCTAGATCCCAGCTCTATTTATGTATGTATAAATAAATAAACATTTAAAACAAAAACAAAATAAAACAAAAAATTTAGTAGCTTCCTGCTTTCCTCTGCTATCCTGACAGAGATGCTACGGTTGCAGAAAATGCAAGAAAGCCTCACTTTGGGGCATTGTTTGGGATATAATGTATTAATTTTTTTTAAACACACTTTCCTGCCCTACTGGCTTCCTTGTCTTCTTTTTTTCTTCTTTAAAGATTTATTTATGTGTACAAGAACTGGGGTATAGGCAGGTGAGAGGAGTCACCAGAGACAGAGCAGGGAGCAGAACAGGCAGATCTACTGAAATACACTGCTGAGCGGAGCAGCGGGCGAAGCAGGAGAGGTCTGCTGAGCCATGTGGGTCCCCTCCCTGGCCGGGAATTGAAATGCTGCAGTAGCTGCAGCTGCTTCATAGTGTAGTGTTTAACCCCTTGCACCACCAGGGAGGCCCCAAGATGTTAAATTTTGACCATGAAGTAGAATTAATCTCATTTTTGGCCATAAATTTATGCTGAGGGGCACAGTATCTTGTATGTGAAATATCTTTTCTCTCAGAGAACTTGTCATTTGCTATCTAAAGTCATTTTATCACTTACCATTTTAAATACCTAGAAACAGAGAGCTTTGAAGATGGCTAAACCCCACTTCCTCTTCCCTTTAGGAGGAATGTTCCTGCTGTGCCCCTGAGTCTCCCCTTACATTCCTATCTACAGTCTGGGGGCAACTCAGTGCTTGTCTTCTTCTAGGGGAGGTTGGGCTCTCTAGCAGGCCCAGTTTAGCTGTTGTCCTATAAGGGGGTGCATGGCTGGCCTGAGTACAGATTGCTGCAAGAAGTGCAAGAGCAGAATTTGGTGGACAGCCTGAAACTGTACTTGCTATGTTAGATTTGGGTTACAAATAATAACTAAGGTGACTTAGAAAATAGAGATATTTAACGGGAAGAACAAAGAAATGTGGATGTCTTGAGGATGACATCAGGGACCAAGACACTTTCCAGTTGCCTGTTTTGCTATCCTCAGCACATCAGCTTTTTTTGTCCTCATGAATATTGCCTCATGATCACAATGTAACTGCCACAGATCCAGACATCACGCCCTTATACAACTGTACTTAATAGGAAAAACACATCCATCTTTGCTAGTTAGAAAACTCCTCCCAGGAGCCTGACTAAAGATGGTGCCTGTGCCCACTCCCCAGCTCAGGCTCTATGTTCACTCTGCCATCTATTAGCAGGTAATCTGGGTTCTACTAGCAGGAAGAAAGGTAAGACGACGTGGGCCAGGAAACCAACAGTGTTTGCCAGTGGTTCAAACGAGATCAGGCAAGGAGAGGAAGCCAGAGCAGGAAGCCTCATGTGTCAAAGACTAAGGGGAGATAAGGAAAGAGGATTTAAGTGGGTCATTGCTGAGGTGTGGTGTAGATGATGATGATGGTGGTGATGATGATGGGGATGGGTGGGATAGAGTTACGAGTTATGGAGCACTCACTTGAGTCTCATGAAACAGCGCACACAGAAATTCCATTTTACTTACAAGCCCACTGAGGCTCATTCAGTGAGCCGGCAAGTGGCAAAGCCAAGGTCATCATCACATCACCCTGGCTGCTAATGTGGGCTGCTGGGAGCATGGCAGAGCAGACGCTGTACGTAGATCTCTGCCTTCCTCTTCTATCAGATAGCCAGCAAACATTTAAGGAGTGCCCTCTGTTAGGCACGTCAAATAGCCCCCGTTCTAGGAAACAGTGAGTAAGACGGACGAGATCTCTGCTCTCACAAAGCAACATTCTAGTGGAGATCGCAGGAGATGGTGAATGGGTCCCTCAGTCAGTCTGTGGGAAAGATATCCTGATAAGACTGAGCAGGGTGTGGAGATGAATGGGTACCTCCAGGAAAGCCGCCGCCCTGTTTGTTCTGGGAAGGGCTTGCTGAGAAGATGGCATTTGGGCTGAAATTCCAGTGATGAGATGATGCAGGTATGAGAGGATCTGGGGAAAGAATTCCAGGCAAAGGACAGCAGGGCACAGACTGAGGGGATGTAATTTGAAGAAGAGAAGCAAACCACCCTGCTTGGGCAGGGGCTGGAGTGTCTTGGTGAGGAGCCTGGATATGTTTCTAAGTGATGCGAGACAATATTCAGTGGGGCATGTATGCTCATGGCATGAGCCCTGTGCACAGAACCCCCCCATTTCCATGGTGCCCACTGACACCCCTTATTCCATGTGCATCTGTCCTGTCTTCCCAGGTGAACTGCAGGTTGTTGGAGGGAGGTACTGAACTCACCTCTTCTCATACCTGCCTTCAGCTGGGAGCCAGCAACTGTGATACCAAACAAGTAAATACTGAGGTTGCTGTCTTTGCTTGAAGGGGCCTGAGAAACAACTGTCTGAGAAGGAAAGAGTACACCGAGGCTTCTGGTTTTGAAAAACTGGCTGCCATTTCACACAGAGAAATGGACCTGGGAGAGAGCATCTTTCTTCCCTGGGAGGTGTTTCTCAGGTTGGTGGGGGCTCCTCCACCCAGTCTCCCACACAAGCTGGGGAGCAGCCCTGGGTCTCATTAGGAGGAGGCTGTCAGATGATCTCAGCATCCGTCTGTGGACGGTTCCCCCAATGTGATCTGATAGGTAGCAGACGTGTATGCTGGGGGTGACCTGGTGAGCGCCGACCCTGCTGCCCCCATCTGCCAGCCGGGGAGCTGCCCTCCACCCCCCCTTGCAAGGTGCTCTGCAGAACTCGGCTCTGGATACATGAAACATGAGGCCATCCCTCTTAATCAGAGCTGACTTATGGGAAAATTAAACACAGAAGGACACGCCAGCTCCAGGAAGGTTCCTTCGCTGTCTTCCCGGAGGCCCAGCCTGGCTCTGAGCACCCTCGGGGAGGAAGGCTGATCCTGCCATCACGCGGAGAGCCATGACCCCAGGCGGTGGTGGCAGCTCCGTGAGAGGTTCATATCCCCAGGAATAGGGGGATGGATAACAAAAGAATAAAAGGGCGCAATCATTGTGTTTGGAGTATTGTGTCTGTCTGTCCTTGTGACCGTATGTATATTGATTTTTCAGAAGTACTAAGTTGAATGCTCGTTAAGTGTTTCCAGGAGAGTCAGTTACGAATGATCTAACTTTTTCTGAAGTCATTTGAAGGAAGTCGGGTCCCACTTAAGGTACTCCACGATGGGGCGCCAAGGGGTCTGTGGGAGGTCACACAGAAACCCGGAGAAAGGGCATGGAGGAGGAATCCCCTGGAAGGAAGACCGAGCTCGGTTATGCCTGAGTCCAGTGTCGCTGTTCGGGTGGGAGGACAGGCTGGGAGTCACCTGCTCAGGCCACACCGAACCTGCACACGGGCAGCCTGCTGAGAGGGGCTGGAGTCTTCTTCACACCCCAGTTTGTCCAGAGAGCCCTTTGAAGGCTGCCACGGGCTCCCTCTCCACTTAAAAAGACCCTTCCTCATGAGGATTCAAACAAGGATCCAGGAAAGGAATAAGAACAATAATAATAATAACAACAAGAAAGAAACAAAAACCAAAAATGAAAAGACAAGGACAAACTGGGGACACTTGGTGGGGAGGGAAGAGGAGAAGGGTGGAGGGCAGATGGGAACACGGGGGACTGAGGTGATGGTGCACTGGTGTTACGGTGATGGGGAATACATGGGGACACAATTGATGTCAAATATATGTAAATTTTAAAAAATTAAATAAATAAATAAATTAGAAAACTAAAAAAAAAAAAAAAAAAAAGCGGATGCCCCGCCAAGGCTGTCCAAATGCATCACGGAGATGGTCCCAAGCCAAGCGCTGAGCTGATCAGAGTGGAGGAGGCAGGCACCCCGCTGCTGCGGACGTGAAGCTGACCGTGGGGAGAGCCAGCTGGGAGGACAGGCCCCGGGCCCTGCTGTCCACAGTTGGGGGGGTACGGGTGGGGCGCTGTTGACAAGAGCTGACCAGCGAGGCACCCGGCAGGGTCCGCAGCCAAGGTGTCTGCGATGGGTCAGCGCCATGCTTGTCCAGAACCAGCTCGCAGTAGCTCGAGCCAGGCCCAGAAGCAGAGTCCGGTGCCCTGACTGGCGGAGCTGCCCAGAGCGGAGCCACAGACGCCGGCTGTGCTGGGAGGGACGATGGAAAGCACAGATGGTGCTCCAGCCCAGGCTGGGGCGTAGGCGGTGGCCAGGGTGGAGGACCAAAGGGCACCTAGAAGCTTCCAAACTGAAAGGAACTTTAATGCTAACAGCTACCTGGCTCGGGCACCTGCCCCGCCTCGAGTCAGAGCTGCTGGGACCTTGAGCGCCCCGGCTTCTAGGCCTCAAGGAGGGACCACGAGCTTCACCAGTTTCAAGGCAGCAGGGAGACCACGTGCTGCGCTCAACACGCGCTCGCTGGAGGCGGAGCTAGGGTTTTCGGCTGTGCTTTGTGAGCCCAACCCCAGGGCATCACGGGCATGGCCCCACTGTGGAAAGGAGCGGTGCTAGTCGGGAGGCCCCAAGCTTGGGTGCCAGGGCTCTGCAGTGGGGGCGGGCTCAGGGGCATCCCATGTGGCTGTGGGCTGGGCAGGCTGGCTTGGCGGCTGCACATTCAGGAGAGACTGACAGGGGGAGGAGGGCAACGAGGTGGGTGAACACCCAGGTTTTACAGGGGTCAGGAGAGAGCATCCCACCCTCCACCTCATCACTCCCCCCAACATCCTTAAGTGTGACCCCATTCTCTAGAAACCTCTGAGACAAAGGAACTCACAAGGTGGAGTGTTAGTGGCTGAGGTCGCCTCGGTAAAAAGCTGGGCTAAGAAAAAGGCTGCAAGCGAGCCTGGGAGCTGTGCCCCAGGGACCCCGGTGGCTCTGCGTTGGGAGTATTTCTGCTGAAGACCAGGGGCTGTGTCCAGGAGAGACGCGCTGTCCAGCTGCGTGGAATCTGCTCAGTCACGCACACTGTCCGGGATTCGGGGCGCAGAGCCCAGGCCAGAGCTTCAGGTCACTCTGGCTGCGTTGCTGCCTTCGCCGGATGCGCTGGGGCCTGGCTGTTGCGTGAGCTCTGGGGCAGTACGGATCGGGTAGCCGCTTGCCAGCGGCTCCTTGTTGGGTTTCCGCATGAGGGGGCTGCAAGGCCGGAGGAGGGGGAAGGGGTCCAGCAGCGAGAGCAGCAGCCGCCCATTGCATCCCTCGAGACACTGTCCCCTTGAAGGCCAGGTCCCATCTCGCAGGGCCTCATCCTTAACCCCAAAGTCATGTCTGATTATTATCGCTAACACTGTGTCTTTTTTTTTTTTAACGGATTTATTTATTTATGCATACAAGAGCTGGGGTACAGACCAGAGGTGCAAGGGGGTGAGAGAAGTCACCAGAAACAGAGCGGGGAGCAGAACAGGCAGACTGACTGAAACACACTGCTGAGGGGAGCAGCGGGCGAGGCAGGAGAGGTCTACTGTGCCATGTGGGTTCCCTCCCTGGCCCAGGGCAGGGATCGAACTCGTGCTGCAGTGGCTGCGGTTTGCTTCACAGTGCGTTGCTCAACCCACTGCGCCGCCAGGGAGGGCCGACACTGTGCGTCTTTTGCTGTGCTTACTTGTCGCTCCCTATTGTCTTTGAGATCGTTTGTTGACAAATGTTTGTTGCCAGCTTTTCAAAACTGGATGGCAGCTCATTATTGAGTTGTAAGAGTGTTTACAGCTGTTGATACTGCTCTGTGATAACTCAGTATTCAAGTTTGCCCTTTCAGCTTCACCATCCCTGGTCAGTGCTTAATGACGTGGGCTCTCACCTGACGGATTTACTAAAGAAAAAAAGAGAATCATTAAAATGCACACGAAACAGAATGCTCTTTATTAAGTGTTGATTATATTGCTGTAAACTTGACTTTGAAGCTATTGCTCAGGCCTAAAGCAGAATCTCCACAAGAATGGAATGGGAGTCGGGGGCTGTCCCTGGACAGAGCCCTCAACAGGAGCCCCTTCAAACCAGACACCTTCACGTGCCCCCGTTCCGGGTGTCTGTTCTGTGCCCAGGAGGCTGGCCAGAGTGGACTGCAGGAACAGCCCACTGTGAGTATGCTGCTGGCCCTGTGCCCCAGGACCGCCGTTCACAGCCCCTCAATCTTCAGGGCCACCTGGTCCAAGCCCCTCTTCTGCCCAGATTCCAGAATCCCTTCCATCACTCCTTTCAGAGTCTGTATAAGTAACCTCAACGCTCCCTGCATGGCCTCCTCCTTCCCTCATGCCAACGCTGTGACCAAGATGCCACTATTCCATTTTTACCCACAAAGAGCTGAGGTTCAACAAAACCAGGTGACTTATTCAAAATCTGCTCTGAGGTTTTTGACAAACTCATTCGTTAAATCCCCTTCAAATGATCCTGATTCAAGTATGCCGTCTCTTGCCTGCGAGGAGCTTACCCGAAAGAGCATGTAATATTTTAGTAAAACAAGACAGAAACTCAGAAAAGCAGAGGTAAGAGAATTCAGGGTGCAGGTGGAGGTGGTGGGAGCAGGCCCAGGGGCTGGCTCTGTGTCACCTGTGAATGTCTGGGCTGTCACACCTTTACCTGTTAGAGCTAGGCCCAGGGAACCCTGGTCTTCTTTCAAAACTTTGACCCAAGCTTGGGCCCCAGTTACCTCCCTTGGTTCCCTCAAGGGTTAATCATTTTAAAATTGTTGATAACTTCTCTTGTCATTGGAGAAATGCAAATTAAAACCACTATGAGATACCACCTCACCCCAGTGAGAATGGCACATATCAAAAAAAGTAGCAACAACAAATGTTGGCGGGGATGTG
>JAGFMF010011830.1:22693779-22720724 GCA_019455555.1 Galemys pyrenaicus | reverse complement strand
TAAATGCCCAAAAACAGATGAGTGGATCGGGAAGCTGTGGTACATATACACAATGGAATACTACTCAGCAATAAAAAATGAAAAACTAGACGCATTCATGAGCTGATGGTTAGCACAATCAGGTGACTTATTCAAGGTCATACCACAGATCAGATTCAAACTCAGGCCTGAGACTGAATCACAGTGCACTTTGCTGCTGCCTTTCCTTATTAATTTTGGGGTATAAAAACTCAAGAGCTTTTGAGTAATGTCTCACCCATGGAGCCCAAATAATATATTTCCTGGTACCTCCTCAAAATGGCTCCATGAATCCCTGGATCACTAGATCCTCCAGAAGGGATTTAGGGGAGGCAAAGAGAGGAGGGTTGGTAGTTGATGAGGACATCTGTCCATCTGGCCCTGAGTGATGTCCACCGTGCCCTCCAGTGGAGTGGGACCAAAGAAAGGCCTCATCTCACTGGGCAGGGTGCTTGTCCTCAGTTTAGGGAGCCCCTCTCTATGCTGAGTTCTTGGAGGGTTATTGAGGCACTATCAGGCTGTCCAGGTCTCTGGGGCATCCTCAGCAGCACTGGCGCCTGCAGCTCCCTTTGCAGCTGGAGGCCAAGGCTGACCTCATCTCTGCTGATCCCCCAAATATCCCATTGTATGCTCTGTCATTGTTTTTGGAGTGTATGAAACATTCAGATAGAGTTTATAGGATCTTTGTAAAGTAACCACCTTGTCCATTGCCAGGATCTTAGAAGTCCCATGTGATCATCCCCCTGGTTCCCTAGACCAGAGCAGCATTTTATGTATTTGGGTGGGATATTTCTTTGGGTGGGATGTGTAAGGGGCTGTTCTGGGCATTGGAGGATATTTTGCAACACACCCCACTCCCAATTGTGACAAACACTTGGCCAGACACTCAGTGTCCCCCGGTGGGCAGAGAAAAATCATCCCAGTGGACAACCTCACAGAGGAATCCACCATTATGACTTAGGCTTTGATTTTGAGAGTGGCCACACCCATGCATGCACCCCTAAAGCCACATCATTTTGTTTTGCTTATTCTAGAAGTTGGCAAATGTAGGATCACCCAGGATGTACTCGTTTGTGTCTGATTTCTGTTGCTCAACATCTTGTTGATGAGTTTTGTCCTGCTCTTCACATAGTTGCCCCATATGCATTTTTACTGCTGTGTAGTATTCCATTGTGTGATGATGCCCTCCACCTGTCCACATTCAGGTGCTGATGACCCCTGGGACTGGGCCCCTAACAAGCCCTGGCTAGGAGACTCTCAGGCTGCTCTCTCCATGGCTCACATGTGTATGTGTTCCAAGTCTAGACCGAGGAGTAGGGTTTCTCATGGGGTCATAGGGCATGGATGTCTCCAGTGATTTTTGAGTAATGGCATTAAATGAGTCCCTACTGGTGGAGTGTGACTATTCCTGTAGTTTCACGTTTTTTCAACATTTGAAACAGTCAACTTTTTAACTTTTGTCATCATCAAAGTATATAAAATGCATACATTTTGTATTATTTGCCATACCCTACTTTGTGTACTTTGGGATCCTGTACCCATACTCTTCTGAGCGAACTGAGCTCCCCTCTGCCCTAGCTCTCCCTACCTGTATTGTATCTGCCTAATTTCTCTCTCTCTCTCTCTCTCTGGCCTCAGGATCCCATCAAAATAGTGATGTGTCTTGACTTCTGTGCTTCCCAGTCCTACCAGGAGGCTGTGTATGTGTTTGATGAATGAATAAATGAGTGACTCTGGGGCCTAGCCCATATGTGTGTTGGTCTCTCCTCACTGCAGCCCAGTGAGTTAAGGAATGGGCCTAGGGCTCCTGCCATTTAACCCTGACCTTCCCAGGGTGATGATCAGCCCCAGCTGTTTCTTAAGCTGAGAGAGCCAAAGCACAAGACCCCAGAGTCCTTGTTCTCCTCCTCATTCTCCACCCTGGCCTCCAAATGCACTTGTCCTGAAAACCAAGTGAGGTCCAATAGGAGACAGCAGAGAGCCCCGCTAAGGCCCTGCTTCACTGGGGTGGCTGGGTTTCTGGAAGCTCTTGGTTGGGGAGGGACGAGTGTGGGCTGGTGGTGTGACTGAGGCTGTATTTGGGGAGTGCTAAAAGGAAGCAGAGTCCCATCCTAAGAGAGCACATCCAGTGGGGCTTGGGGAGGGCGCACAAGGGCCAGTGGGGAGGCAGAAGCAGACAAGGCCAGTGAGCTGGCGTCTCGAGGGCATGGAAGCAAATGGGGAGGTCACTGGCGAAGGAGAGCCTTCCTGTCAGACAGGACACGTGGGTGATGGCAGCCTGGCAGAGGGCGGGGGACGCAGGTGGTGTGGTGACTCTCAGGCACACGTCCTGGTGCCTGCTCCTGCCTAGCTCACTGTTAGGGGTTTTACCGGCATCATCTCCTCATGTCCTGCCTTAAAGGTGAGGTAGGGTCAGCACCATTTCTACTGCACAGACGAGGACACTTAGGCTCAGAGGCAAGAATCAGCTTGTCTGAGGTCTCTGCTTCTCGCACAGTCCCACCAGGCTGCTGGATGGACCTGGGAGTCTCCTGGTGCGTCACACACCTTGAGGGCCAAAGTCACCACAAACCCATGCTTGTTAACCATGGTGGGAAGGACCCGGAGCAGGAAATGACTTCAGCAGCCTTTGGGAGTCTCTCTGACACCCTGGAGGTGGGGCAGGGCAGGGCCATGTGAGAAGCAGAAGGGCGTAGGGTTGGGAAGAGCAGCTGCACCCTTCAGAGTTGAAGAAGTTTCACTGAAGTGGGAGTATAGGTGGAAGCTGGGGCGGGGTTGGGGAAGCACTTGGGGCCTCCAAAGGAAAAATGTTTCGGTTGCTAAAGTTACTGTCCACCTTCTTTGAAGCACTTTCACCCACATGATGCCTTGGGGAGTCTCCTGTGGGTGTAGGGTTGCCAGATATAATAGAAAACATACAGTTAAATCTGAATTGCAGATCAACATCAGATAATTTTTAGTATAGGTATATCCCAAGTATTGCCTGGGCTAGACTTATACTAAAAGATCATTTGTTACTTATCAGAAATTCACATCAGTCCTAGCATCCTATATTTTTCATTTGGCAATTCAAAGGAAGAGGCTTATGCTGGTATCACCCCCCATTTTTGTGCACGAAGCAGCAGAGGCAGGTCATTTGTCTGGGAGCACGGCTGGCACTGGCACACGCACCTCGATTCCCAGCTGCCACCTCTGAGAACTAACTGCCAAACAGAGCTGCAACATGACATCTGGGGCACGTGTCAAACCACAACAGAGCGTGTCTTCCTTTCATCAAGTGACTGGGGAGCTGCTGGAGCCCTTGCAAGCAGGGAGAGTCCTCACTTCAAAGGCCTCGTCGCCAAGAATGCCAGCCACAGCCTTCCAGGTTTGCTTTTGGCTTCATTTCTTGGATTCCCTTGACCCTGGGGACTGAAGTTTTATTTGTATCTAGTGCTTCTTTTTTCCAGGGGGAAACATACCACCTTCACTAACTGGTGTGCTGCTCTTCTCCATGTTCTTTTCCGTCTGTCCATCGATCCCCATAGCAACCCTGGGAAATGCCTTTGTCTACTCTTGCCCCCATAGGACAGATGGGAAAACTGAGCGGAAAGCCCTCTGGGTGTTGGCCAGGGCATACGGAAGGGGGCTGGTTTTTCAGTCTCTTTTATTTTTTGGCTCAAAGTCTTGTCAGGCCACCCCAGGAGGGGAAAACTTGTGGGACATGGGAGCTGCTCCCAGACCTGAGAACATGCATCTACTAAGCTAGAAGCCAACAAAACAAGCCTCCCTTCACCCAGCTCCTGCCCTCTTCCTCTGCCTTGCTCATGAGGGAGCCAGGCCTGGGGTGTGTGCAAATGAACCGATTCCTACATTCATCCACAGACGTATCCCCACATACATCTTTGGCCAGCCCAGTCCCTCCCAACGTCTTGTCCTTTTCCCCTTCTGTGGTTTCTCTGTTGCTGCACTCCAGCATTATTATTTAGTGGCCATTTCATCCAAAGCCTCCCACGGAGATGGGAACCATGAAGGCTGGTGTTTCAGAAAGATTAGCAGCTGGGGAAGAGGCAGGAAAGCGATTTCAAGTGGCTCCTTTACTCCCCAACGGAAGAGCCTCCTGCCCCAAACCTCTGGTCAAGGCTGGTCTCCTGACCCACAGTTCCAAGGCTGGGCGATAAGGTGACTGTGGAGGGAGACATCGGAAAAGCAGGTCCAGCCACGCTGAGCACCACCTGTCCTTCTGGCGAGTGTCATCGAGTCAGTGGCCAGAGCATGCCACGTGGCCCTGTGGCTGACATGGCGGTCCCTCCAAGCACAGGTGGCCCTGTCCGCCACGCTTTTCACTCCCTAGTGTGTGGCGTGTGTGCCTGGGGTGGTCTGCCGTGGGCTCCACAACCAGCTTCTCTTCTGGGACGACTCACACAGGCCTCAGCTGAACTCCCTGCCTGACTGATAACGCCTTGGAGACACAGCTCCTGGTGCCGGAACGTGTGTGAGCAGTGCTGCCTGCGGTGGCCTGGCCAGTGTTCTCCCCGAGACAGAAAGGACGAGTGAGCATCAACTCTGAAGCCCACTTCATGGTCCGGAACGCTAGAGGAGGAGCACTGCTTCTCGAATCACAGTGAAGAGCAAGGTGCCACACAGATGCTGGCAGACAGCCTCGGGGCTGCCCACCCACTGCTCCCATCTCACTGTGCTCAGAGGGGTCTCTGCAAGGGCTGCACCTTCCTGGGTTAAGATGAAGACTTCGTAGAGGCAACTGATGGCTGGGGTGCCAGGTACCCAGGCCTCTCACCTGGCTCTGTCTTCTCCTTCCAGTCGCGTGGGCTCATCCCCACTCACCCGAACTGTCCAGTCCCTGTGCTCCTGTGAATTCCATCCTGAATCCTAGACGTGCTTCTAGGCCACGTCTCCACCTTCCACCTTCTTGCCTTCCACCTTCCTTTCCTCCTTAGCTCCTGCTGCCTGTACCACCTTTTATTTTTTTCATGTGTCCCAAGCTTGCTATCTTGTGAGAACGACACTTCACAGGTGCCTAGACTTTCTAACACACAAAACACTTCTGAAAATGCTTCCATTTTCAGTCCTTCCTCACTGTAACCCTACAAAGCAGGGATTCCTGTCCCCACTTTGCGGGTGAGTCTCAGAGAAGTTAGCATGGGGTCCCTGATTTATAGATGGTGGAGCATGGGGATGCTGAGTCTGCCTCCAGGTCTGACGTTTCTGACACTCTTCTCCCTCACGTTGGGAGATCCACTCAGAGGCCTGTGAGCATAGGCGAGGTATCCAAGTGCCGCACAGGCGGAGAGCTGGCCCTCTGGTTCTCCTAAACAAACTTCCTTTTAGTAAAGCAAGTTTCCCCATAGACAGGGGAAATCTATCACTTAGCTTGCAGAGCTAGAAAGAGGGGCTTGCGGACATTTGCTCTTAGCAGGCAGACAGGATCTTTGCAGCAAGGTTGCCCTCTCTAAGAACAAATGTCCCTATTTGCTTCTGCTGGCCCCTCTGTCCTGGGAGACCCCCTTGCTTCTGTGGCTGGAAGGAAGTTCAAGGTTCTCCTTGTCTAAGGACCAGTGGAGAAGGAACCCAGAGTCTGCATGAAAGGGGAGGACCCCTGTGCCCTTCGAAGATATTCCCAACTAGACTAGGGTTGCCCCAGCTCCAGGGAGGCACATGGGCTGGGATGGCTCCCTCAGACTGGTGAGCGTGGGAGGACCAAACACCCGGGTCTGGGCCCGACAGCGGTCCCACAGCGCCACCTAGTGTCCGCATGGGAGAACACTCTTCCCCTCCGCAAGAGGAGAAGGGAACGGCACAGGAATCCCCAAAACCGTAAAAAGGTCCCCAAACAGAGCTAGGCGCTTTTGCACATTAAGTGGCCTGATCACCTTGTTTAATCCTCCCAACATGTCCTCCCATCAGGAAAAAGGGTCCGACTTGGAGAAGTGATCCTGGAAGGACTCTTCCTTCCTGGGCCAAGACAGCTGCTGCCAACTCCCCACTTCTGCCTCTGGTAAAGCGCCCCACTTCCGCCTGTATCCCTCCGCCCCTGCTCCTCCTCGCGTGCACCCTGGATAAACATCCTGCTTTTCTTCTCCCATCAAATCATGCTGCTAAGTAAATGAAAAGGTCGTAGTTAAGATGTTTCAGTGCCTTGCCGAGGCCACACGAGTGCTCGCTGAGTGCTTGCTCTGTGCCAGGTGCTCGTTGCTTACTGGTTGTCTCTAAGCTCCCTGAGACACCCAGGGGCGGGGATCACGAAGCTGATTCTGGAGAAGGGGGCTCCGCGTGCAGTCACCTGCTAGTATGAGCGAGAGGGCTGGCCTGGGTCTCTGGCTGCGGGGAGGGGTTCTTGCTGTTAGCACCGCGTCCTCTTAGAGCAGCCTCTGCTGTGGTGGGAGAGCACACGCCCCGCTGTCAGTGACCTGCCACTTACTAGCTGTTTGTGTCTGGGGAGCACGCCCCTCACAGCCTCCCCAAGTGCTGCTGCTCCTCAGCAGCCTCCCCTCCTGCCGGGGGAGGTCTCTGCCTGCCGGGAGACCTTTCCTGTGGGCTACCCACTCTCAGGGCTTGATCTCTTACACCCCGCTTGGGCCCCAACCCTCTGATACCAGAACGGAGGGTTATCATGTTGGCCCCACCTGGCTGCAGGCGCTCAACCGGGTTGGAGGCTCTCTGCACACAGTACTTCAGGCGGCGGCTTGTGAACGCGTCGGCACGTTCTTGGACACTTCTTCCTTCAAGAGGTAGACTCTAACTCACCTTTTCTTGCATTGAAGGACTGAGGTAGGTACAAATGATGTTGTGGGACAAGCACAAATCAGAAACACTTTGTGTGTGAGGGGGAGGGAGGGGATGGGATGAAGGCAGAAAGAGCACAAGGGACTGAGGTGATGGTGCACGGGTGGAATGGTGGGAGATGGGGACCACAGTTGATGTCAAATATATAGAGAAAGAAATGATGTAGGATTTGCAGGACTTGATAGAAAGGGTGCTGTGGCTTTAGTCCCTGGGATGCTTACCCTTGGAATCCAGGTCCCCACGTGTAGGTGTCCTGGCTGACAGCCCCTTCTGCAGTCCTGGGCAGCAGCCAGCAACAACTGGCAGACATGTGAAGAGTGAGACTGTGGGTGGCCCAGCCCATGGCCTTAGAGCCAACATGTGGCTGCCAGCCGGTGCAGGGCAGAGCAGAAATGAGCTGTGCCCACCAAACTCTGCCCACTTTGCAGATTTGTGAGCAGAAGAGATTATGTCACTAAGTTTTGGGGAGTTGGTGGTAACACTGTATAGATAACCAGAATGTTGTGTCATCTTGTTCAGAAAATCATGAGCTCCCACAATATTTAGCACATCGGAGGGTAAAAGGGTTATAGAACTATCAAGCTTTTACCAGGGGGCCAGGCAAAGGAAATGTAGAAGTGACCGAGACAGTAATAAAAAGAGCATCATTTGAAAGTTGTATTGCCCTCACATATCACTGACACTCTGTATTGACTGACCTCCCTTCTCCTCTTGCCAGGGCCGGTAGGAGCAATACCTGGTGGTTCAGGTACCTGGTTGCAGTATTTCCACCCTGTAGGATAACAGTGACACCCCTAAGGTGACAGTGCCCAGGTCACTTCATTTGTAGAACCCCAGATCATGCAGTCAGTTTTCTCAAAGAGCTCATTTCCCATCAAATAATTAAAATAACACCTGCCATGTACCAACTGCCTACTGTGAACCAGCACATGGCTCGTCTGCACCATTGCATGCTTCACACAGCCAGTGTCACTGGCAGATTAAATTTATCAGTAGCACAGAGTCAAGATTTGACCTGGAGTTTGCTTAATGCCCTAATCCTTGGTCTTGCCACTAACGCCCGTCTGGCACCTTTCTGAAGACATGAAAGACTCAAGTAGATCTCAGTTTGACCTGATGGAGGTAGGTATTTCGTTAACTGGCACACAGAGTGAGTCCAAATGTAAACTACATTTATTTAAAAACTGTATCAAGATAGGTTCATTAATGGTAGCAAATGCAAAATATTTACAAAAGGGGAAAAGGTATGTAAGTTGGGGACTTTTCACATACCTGTTATGTGAATACAGGTGTATGTGTATTTTCTTCTCAATTTTTCTGTAAATGTGAAACTGCTCTAAAAACTAAAGTGTATAAAAATAAAAAAGGTAACTGGCTGGTAAAGCAAAAATATCAACATTCCATTATAGGGTCCATAACCTATGTGTAAGTGAAATGTTTGATAAAATATCATAAAGACTCAAAGGGAAAATATTAAGCATACCAGTGTAAGGTTTTTATATAGTGTAAGGTGAAATGGTATGATTTTGCTGAAAGACATGCATATTTATATACTCTAAATCCTAAAATGATCACTAAAATAAAAATACAATAAGCCAACAAAGGATATAAAATGGATCGTAAAAAGTACCCAACTAATTTGGAAGAAAGCAGAAAAAGAAGGAAAGGAGATCTGAATAGTTTGGACAAAATCCAAGTAGGTTCCTAGTCCAGCACCTTAGAAGGCTCTTAGATGTCATCACTCTAACAAATAAAAAGTTAAGCAAACTGAAAATCAATAACTTCTCAGGTTCTTGAGCAAGGTGAGGTCACAGGGAAAGCTTCTTCACTCTCTTCCCCCAATCTGGAGACACAGGTGGATACAGAGAATCACAATTTGCAGGAACTGAAACCTCCATGGAAATCAGCGGTAACAGGGAAAACTGCACTGTGACTGACAAATCATTGTGTGCTCAGTGTGGACAAAACTCCAGAGACCCGGTTTTAAGGACCCTCCCCCCACCCGGCCTTATGAATTTTACCTCCAGGAGCTTCCTACAGGGGAAGGGAGATAGAAACCATTTTGAAATATACCAGAGAATTCCTACCCCCAAGAAAAACTATTTTACTGGAGCCTTATCACTGGGATTTTATCAGAACCTAATTGACCTAGGAGAAGAAGATCCAACTCGAATCCTCACTAGTCATCTTGTGCCACCCAAGGGGTTGGCTTGGAAACAGAAGTGCATGTCAGTTTCACAGTCCAGATGCACAAGAGAGGAACCTAGTCATAAGGCCATGGAGCACGTCCTCCTCTCCACACTCCCCACCATGTTACTAAAGGCCTATTTACCACAATTCCTTTTACACAGCACATCATGTTTGTCTAGTATAGTTTATCTTAGTATACCAGATATACCCCCAGGTATGCTAAGAGTCAAAAAAACAGTTTGAAGAGTTAGTGCAAGCATGAAAGCTATGCGTAGATATGGCAGGGATGTAGGAACTACTAGAAGGGAAATTTAAAACAACTATGATTAATATGCCAAGGACTCTAATGGATAAATAGAAAGTATGCAAGGACAGGCAATGTAATCAGAGAGGTGGACATTCTGAGAATAAAAAGGAACATGAGAGATTTAAAAAACAATGACAGAAATGAAGACTTTGATGAACTCATTAGCAGACTGGACATAACAAAGGAGCTACAGAGAAAAATGAAAGCAAAAATTAGTTCTTTGATAAAACTGGGACACCTCTAGCTAGACTCACTGATAAGAGAAGAGGATGCACAAATTACTAAATTCAGAAATAACAGAAGTGATATCTTTACAGAATATACTTGAATATTCAGAATATTCTTTCTGTTGAAAGAATAGTTACTACTGTGAACAATGTTATGCAGATAATTTAGTCACTTAAATGAAATTGACAAATTCCTTGAGAGACACAAATTGCCAAAGCTCACTCAAAACAATAAAAAATAAAATTGTAACCCAAATATCCAATATTTAGACAGAACGGAGTATATTTTATCTGAGATCTTGTATAATCTCAATCAAAATTCTGGCAGAATTTTTGTAGAAATTGAAAACCTGATTCTAAAATTTATATAAAAATGCAAATGACATAAAATAACCAAAACAACTTTAAGAGAGAAATTGGCTAGTTAACACTACATGATTTCATGATTTATTACAAAGTCACAGTAATAAAAACAGTATGGTATTGGCATAAAGATGTAAAACTAGATCATGGAATAGAGAAGAGTCTTCAGAAGGGCAATTATTTTTTGGAAAAGGTACAACAGTAATTCAGTGCAGAAAAGATAATCTTTTCAACAAATGATTCTGGAACAATCAGTGTACGTGTGCAAAAATATACTTAAATTCATACTTCACACTATATAAAAATTTTAACTCAAATGAACCATAGACTTAAATGTAAAATATAAAACTATGAGCTTTCTAGAAGAAAATAAAGAAAGACATTGGAAATAAAACCTTTGTGACCTTTGGTTAAGCAAAGCAAAACCCATTAAAGAGCACATTAATAAATTGAACATCATCAACACTGAAAACTTCTCTTTAAAATTAAGAGAATATAAAGGGATAATTGAGGGGAAGATGGGGAAGAGACGGGGATGAGGGCAGAAAGAGCACAAGGGACTGAATTGATGGTGCATGGGTGAAATGGTGGTAGGAACGCCCTGGAGACAACAAATAATGTCAAATATAATTAAATAAATCTAATAAAAAATAAAATTAAGAGAATACAAAGGTGAGATACAAAAATTGGGGGAAAATATTTGCAAACATGTTCTCAATATGGGACTATTACTGGGCTGCAGCCAGTAGGAGGAGTGGTCTCTGGCTCCCTGCAAGTTAGTGTGGCAATCCTTCCTCAGAAACCTTTTATGTATCAGTGTGTTACCTGGATTGTGAAATGGACCAATCAGGTGTGAGCTGTGGGTTGATTGATACCAGGACTCTGCCTTTCACCACAAGTCAATGGTAGCAGAGCTCCTCTTGTAAATTACACTTCCTGAATTCTGGAACAGGACCAATCAGGTGCAGGATTGAAAAATGGACCAATCAGACTGTGGGGGAGGGGCACCTTAAAAGTGACTATAAGGCAGGGTGGAAGGGAGCATTGGATTGGAATTGGGATTCAATATTGGGATTCAGAGCAACCCAGAGGAGCAGACAGAGAAGCAGCAGCCCAGAAGAAGAAGGGGTCCAAAGAAGCAGCAGAGGAAGAAGAGCTCCTGCAGAGGAAGAGGAGAAGACGGTTCCAGCCTCCAGCAGCTGCCCTCTGAGGAGGGGAGAGAGAGACTGAAAGACTTTGTAGGGACTGGGACTCAGTCCTGTCTATGACACTGACTGGAAAGAGCACCAAAGGCCCTGGGCCTGGTGTCTCAAAGAACTGTTTGTTGGTGGTATAAACCAACAACTCACAAAAGCTGTAACACTGGGTGTTCCTGAACACCGCTTCTACAGGCCCGTAGTGGTCATTGCTACTGGACAGTGCTGCCTAGAACTGGTGACTGGTGACTGCCAACACTGATGCTGTCTGAATGAAGCAGCCAGCCTCTTGTGGATATGTAAGTGTTCTTGTTTCCCCAGTTTGTAAATAAACCCCATGGTTGTTGTTCCTGTAGCCTGAGGTCCCTTGCAACTGTGTGCGCGGGTGAGAACCCATAGACGGTGACCTCTATTGGGCACTGTCCTCTGATATGATATAGCCTCTTTTGCTATAGCCCTTGATTCTGGTTTGTGGCCTTTTGGCCTTTAGGGGCTTTTTGGGGGCTCTCTGGCCTCAGACCGTCCTCTGACCCCTGTTTCAGTCAGAGCCTCCTCCACCACATGTTTCAGAACTTGTACCCTGAATATGTAAGAATTCCCAAACCAATTATAAGAAAACAAACTACCCAGATTTAAAAATCAGCAGATTTGAAAAGTCTTCGCAGAAGATACATGAATTTAGGTAAGTGAGCTTATGAATAGCTCAATATTATTAGTCATTGACATCATTTTGTATTGTATTGTATTTTAATAACATCATTTTGTATTACCATCATTGGTATCATTTGCCAGTGCAAATAAAACACCTATTAGAATGAATAAAATTAAAATGATTGACCACATCAAGTGTTGGTGAGTATACTGAGGAAATAAAACATCTATGCACTGCTGATGGTGATGTAAAATGATACAATTGCTTTAGAAAACAGCTTGGAGTTTTCTTGAAAAGTTAAGTTATACACCTATTATATTTCAGTCATCCCACTGCTGTTTTCTTAAATGAAAGCATATGTTCAATGATCGTACACATATGTTCACAGGAGTTTTATTTGTAGTAGCCAGAGACTGGAAACAATGCAAAAGCCCCTCAAGTGGTAAGTGGATAATAAAATTGTGGTATATCAATTCAATGGAATATTATTCAGGAGCAAATTATTAAAAAGAAACAGCCCAGCAATACACATGCCGACATGGGTGAAAAAAAATGCATGCTTATAATGCCTTTTCATATAAAATTCTAGAAGGTGCAAACTAGTCTGTAGGGAAAGAAAGCAGTAGTTGACTGGGGGGGAAGAATAGTAGTAGTTGACTGTAAGAATATTGGAAGAAGGGAAATTTTTAGGGTGATGATGGTGGTGATGTGCATCTAAATTAAAACTTATCAAATAATAGACCTTAAATATGTGCAGTTTATTGTATGCCAAATATAATGAATAATTTATTTACAAAAAACAACATCAACAAAATACCCAACAAGTCAACTCCACTGGGAAATTATTGCGAACAGGGACATGTGTCCTGCCTTATATTTTCCACTAAGTTGATCCCAGGGCTACCTATGCAGAAGCCATTTGATTGCTTTCATCCCCACCAGACACATCAGCAGGGGAGGAGAACTTAAGATTGTTAACTGGTGCCATTTAGCTAATGGGGAAATTATAATTTATTGATACAACCAAAGTGACAGGAGGTTTGGGGCATCATTCTGGTTATTTGTTTAGCCAGGGAGCAAAATGAGATGAGACAAGAATGGCAATGGTTGATAGGAGAATTCTGTCCACCACGTCACAGACACTGAATGCAGGAGAACCGTCTACATGATGTGTTCACCCTTAGTCTGTCCCCCATGAAAGCTGTTATTATGCCTTCATAAAGAAGAATGAGGAAGTTTGGAAATGGATATAAGAAGTTAGTTAGGATGGGGTGGGGGTTTCCAAGTACAAGTGTCCCCCTATTTATCAAACTGAATGAGGAATAGTGGGTGGAGGCTAGGAGGGTCCCCAAAGCCCAGGTGTCCCAAGCCCAGGTGCACCAATGCCATCTATCAAACTGAACAAGAAGCAACCCAGTAGAAAATGGAATGAATATTCAGAAAACCAACACAATAATGCAACACCAAAGCAATGGACCAAAGCTCATTTTGGAAAAGCTGGCCAGGCAGCCTGGGAGACTCAGTGCACCTCAGTAACCTAGGAGACCCCGTGGGCTTTATCAATCAACAAGAGACACAACGCTGAGACACCCAACAGCTGAACCCCTACTCCTTGCCTGCTATACCCAGATAAACAACTGCTTCCTGTCCTCTTAGAGGCTATCCTCTCTGTTCAGAGAGCTGTCCTGTCCTTCTCTTTATCTGTCAATAAAATTCTTGCTTTTCTGCCTAAATATGGTTTCAGATTAGGCAGGCCTCAAATAGACAAGAACTGAGAGCCCCTTGGGATCCTTGAACCCCCAATTCAGAGAGGATGAAATCAGGGGGTGACTAGTGAGGGTGCATATAGGTAATAAACTGTGGAGTCAGAATTTGAATCATGTCTGTCTGATTCCAAAGCTCTCCCCATTAAACTGCCACATTTCCAGGCAGAAATACATGTATAGACAAGTGCATGTGTACACACTAGACCACACGCCCCCCCACATGCTCACTGTAACATGCATGCATAAGCACACCCCTGAACACACAATGTGTTGTCTCTTGGGGTGGCAGCATTGGAAATGGCCCAGGATGGAGATCACTCGAAGCCCACATGAAGCAGTGAGAAGCCTAGAGGGGCTGCACGGGGGTGTGATGTTCAGCCCCTTCCCAGGGCAGTCTCATATTTATTAGACTCAAGGACAAAGGTGGGACAAGTACACAGGGAGTGTACATGCATGGGGGAAGCAGTGACTAGGGAAGTGAGCTAGGGAGGGGTGACCAGGTCTGTAGCCTGGCAGTGCTGTTATTCCTGCCGTCAAAGCATATTATCTCTACTCTAATACCTGCCTGCTGTTTTCAGCAGATACTGGTTTTCCAGTATGTGCCTCATACCAGGGCTTTTGCCCTTGGTGAGAGCCCCCTGCCGACCCTACACCTAGCTGACAAGCAGGGACTCTGGGCACCAAGACAACATCCCCGAGAAGAAGGAGGGCTGGGAATTTCACACACATGCACACTAACATGTACCCAAAATGGCTGCCTAGACACACACATGCATGCACACACACTGCCTCAAGACACATTTACACCCACACATGCTTGACACATACAGCCATACACACTCGTGCACACACACACACACAAACACAGGGCATCTTAAGGACGCACATTCTGGGCCTCCCTGGTGGTACAAAGGGTTGAGCCCCACACTGTGGGGCTACTGCAGTCACTGCAGTCACGAGTTCGATCCCCAGTCAGGGAGGGGACCCACATGGCACAGCAGACCTCTCCTGCCTCGCCCACTGCTCCCCTCCACAGTGTGTTTCAGTTGATCTGCCTGTTCTTCTCTCCACTCTGTCTCCAGTGAATCCTCTCACCTCCCGTGATTGGCCTATACCCCAGCTCTTGTATGCATACATAAATAAATCTTTGAAAAAAACGAAAAGGATGCACGTTCTGCCCTTTCCATTCTGGCTTCCCTGGTGCAGTGGCCTGTGTCCTGCTGCCGGCCCCTTCCAAGCCAGGATCCAGTGTCTTCAGGACACTGCAGTCCTGAGTCCGGTGAAGTCGTGCTCAGGCCCCAGTGGGCATTCAAGTTAGGGCAGTCAGTGGCATCACATTTTCTCATGAAAAAAATTCTGGCAGGTTCCCTAACCTTTGAAACTATCAGCTCTCAGTCCGAAGGACTTCCTGAGTCCAGATCGAACGGAAAAATAACCTTGTGATAGACCACCCAGTTCTGAGCTGATGGGAATTACTTTTAACCCAGGCCAGCATGTCCCGCAGACAAAATGTTCCCATACCAAACCTGACAGCAGCCAGCTCTCGGGCGCGGGAGAGCCAAGTGCCGGCTACTGCAGATCACATCCACCATCACTGTGCCGGGGTGGCCGCTCTGGGTCTGCGTCACTGCGAGGGCATCTGGAGGGGGGCAGGAAGCACTGGCCTGATTGCCTTTGACATTTATGTCCCCGTGCTATAGGACAAAGTGGCTCTCTGTCATCACAGACAGATGTGGCCTTGGTCTCTGGCCACTGTATTCCGTTTCTAGCGTTCAGCTTGGGTAGAATTGTAGTTCAGTGGGCGCTTTCCAGAAAGAGACAGAATGTCATGCAGAAAATCGGAGATAAACTGATAACTCCAGGGTTGGAGGAACTGACTCACCGTCTCGTGGTGGATGACAGCCTCCCTGCCTGCTTTTGGACCGTTTTCGGGGCTCAGACGACAGCCTATGTTACTTGTGGATGTCTCGGTGATTTTTCTCAACCTGTGAAACACATGTGAAACACAGAGCTTTTGTGTGACACCAGCTGCCAGGAACCCCAGAGTTTAGCCTGTTTCTCTGCTGTGAACAGAGTGGTCATGGGCAAGATACTTTATTTCAGAGCTTCAGTTTATGCACCCAGAAACTGGAGTATGGTGCCAGCATTGTCTGCCTCCCCAGTTTCTGTGAAGACCAAAAGGACTAAGGCGGGAAGGTGGGTGTGCTTTGTCACATCTTTCAACGTCCTCAACATTGCTCGACGGTTTCTGCTCCTTCAGCCTTGCACCAGCTTCCCGTCATGCTTTCAAGTGTTTTCCATTTTCTTCTAGAGCTATCAGAAATCATTTCCTTGTGTTCAGATCTTGGTTCCTCCCCTGCAGCACTGCTGCAGAAGGGGTTCGTGTTTTTAAGTTCTAGCTTCTCAACTAAGTGCAAAGCCCTCGCGAGGCCGCTACTTCAAATTTCTCACTCCTGCACAAAACACAACCCTACTGCTTCTCAGTCAATGACTTTGCTTCCTGTTCCTCAAAGGAAAGAGAGGCAGAGAGGCAGGATGACTCTCTGGCTCCCTCCTCAAAATCTTCTGCACTCTGCCAACTTGAAACTTGTTGCAAACGTCCACCCTCTCAATGGCTGATACCCCATTTAAGATTGCATTCCCGGCAACTTCCTTGGGAATCTCCCATTGTCATTTTCCCCTTCTCACTTAAATTTTTCCCTTGATACTGGTCCCCTTGCCAGCACATGAAGGGAATGTGTGTTTCTACGAACGTGTTGGGGGTTTGGAGTCTGAATAGGAGCAAGGAAAAAGTACTCTGGATGAGAATGATAATGATAATGGGACAGATTTGACTGTTTGGAAAGAATGCAAAAATCAGACTGGAGGACTATATAGATGTTGTAAGGGACTTGTTGAAGATTGCAAGTTTCCTGGATTGTTTGGACTGTTACCCTTCTTACTCAGTTCCTCTACTTTCTCCATCTCTTTTCCTGATTTTTATTCCCTTGTTCTCTTCTCGAAGAATTCTAAAAATCCAGGACAAAATCTGAGTCCTTTAGGAGAATGATGAAAAAGTTCAGACCTTGTAAAGTCACTGACAGTTGGGTAGTTGAAATGTTACTATACTTTCATTTTGTAATAATAGGACTCACTCCTGCCCCACCGAACTGGTGATCCCTCTCCTTGACATGATGTGATGAGTCCCACCACTGGGCGCAAGGTGGATGAGGCTGTGCATCAACGGAGCCCACCCATCCCTATGACCCCACCCAACCAGCCAGCTTCTCTCACCAGGAACTTGAACTTGATGGAGAGCATGCAGTTGGAACCAAGTCGTATGACAGCGGCCTCCTAAAGAGATTTCTTTTTGCTTCCTGCCCCTGGGTCCCTTAGAGCTTCCTACCTCAAGTTCTTCCCAAGGCTCTTCCTTCACCTTTTCCTTTAACTCTGTGAGATAGTCAACACCCTTTCATCACTTCCACCTCTGTTTTAATCATGAAAGATTTGTCACTTGCAACCAGAGAATCTTAACTGATAAACATATAACTCTCCAAAGTTCTTCTGAAGATATTCGGAAAGCAACTGACTACTGCCAAGGGGTCTTTTTGCTTCCTCTCTATGAAATACCACCTGGGAAGTACTTTATCCTCAGAGCCTGCAATGTCAGTGCTATCACTACACCCATTGTGTAGACGGTGGAATGAAGCTCTGAATGATATGGGTATCTGCCCAAGGTCACAGGAATTTTGATTACTCTATGCCAGTAAAATTCAGTGTAGCCTAAGGAGGTCAAGGACAGATATCACTTTCTCCATCTGTCTCTTATATGGTCTCCCACCTCTGCTTCTGCTCCATCTTCCTGCCTTTCTCTGTAGACTGGCTAGATTTCTCACTCATTATTATTGAAAAAGACTGTGTCAAGCCTAACTCTAAATAGTAAATCTCTTCAAATTTCTACCATCAATTATGTTTTGTGTTTCTTAATTTGAAATACTGAGAGAAAATCATTTGCTGCCTGGACAGCTGGGGTAGTCTGAGAAGTGTCCTCTTCCCCAAATCTACCTCCTCTCCCTGGAACCCATGACTATTGCCTTATATGGAGATAGGGTCTTTGCAGAAGTCACTAAGTTATGGATTTTAAGCTGGGGAGGTTGTCTGAGTGGGCCCTAAATGCAATCATGTATATTTTTATCAAAGTGGGAGATAACAGAAGACAAGGTGATAAGAAGATGGAGACAGAGATTGGAATGGGGGCAGCCAAGAACCGGGAATTCTTGCGGTCACTAGCAGCTGGAAGGGATAAGAAACAGATTCTTCCCTCGAGCCTCTGAAGGGAGGATAGCTCTGCTCATGCTTTGATTTGGGCCGGTGATACTGATTTCAGGCTGCCAGCATGTAGAATTGAGAGAGTAAGTCTTAAGTAACCAAATTTGTCATAACAGCTATAGGGAACTAATACAACAGCCAGTTCTGACCCACATCAGATATCTACTCATTATTCAATGATTCTGTTGAGGGGATGTTAGCAGGGAAAGTGGAGCCACTGGAGCCTATTCTCTCAGCAGTGGCTATGGGAAAGAAGCAGGTGATCAACCAACAGAGAGAGGACATGGTAGGGGAGTGTAGGGTCAGAGAACAATCAGGTCTTTCCACCCTCCCACCACTGTGATGATGGACACCTGTGGTGCTGCGAGCATTCCAGGGTGGGCATGCGCAAGTGGGCGCACCTGAGTTGGACATGGGCTTAAATGGGCGGTGTCATGAGGACTTCAGGACCGACAGGACCAAGAGTACTGACCGAGGAGAGGAAGAGGGAGAGGGAGAGGGAGCTGAGAGGTTGAGATGCGCTGGGGGCTGGGAGGCCTGCCAGCCTCCCGGCCCCCCAGCACCCATGCCTGCCATGTACCTGGACACCTCTACTAACAAAAGCATGAAAAGCCACCGATGGCTCCAAGACTCCTTTCCTTGACCCGTCTGCTAAGAACCATCCTGAACCTTGCTCCTGTGCCGCCTTCCTGCTGCTACAGGGAGGCACTTATGAAATAGCACTGCACAGTGCTATATAGGGTCAAAGTGAAACCGGATGGATCCCTGCGGCACAAGCTGCGGGACAAAATTGACTTTTCCCACTGTATAAGTGGGGGGATGTGATGGCTTTGTTTGTGCTGCTGGCTCCTAGCAGGTACTGGAGGGCAGACTGGCACAGGCAGCTGGCAGCAGCAGAAGCAGCAGTAGAGGAGGGGAGGGGTTTTCCCTATCTCCACCCAAGCATACTCACTGCCTGTAGGCAGCTCCTCCGCCAGCTGAACTCTAGAGCCTCTGGAGCCTTGGCTCCCCTCTCCTGCAACACCACCCCAGGGCATGTAGCCCCACTAGGGCTGCAGTGGCATACCCTAAGCCCTGTGTCCCCTGGTGCAGCTCTGCAGGAGGGAGAATTGTGCGCCACTGGGTCAGCACCGTGGCTCCCTGGAGCAGCAGGCATTAGAGCCCCATGGAGTCTTGAGCCAACATGGTGGGTTCCCAGCACAGCCCACCTTGCAGCAACACCTGGACTTGTGTCCCAGCACTGCTGCGGGTCCCTTGTCCACCCTTGTTGCATTATTATACCCAGCCCTGCTGGGTGTAGCCCATGAGCTTGCCCTGTAGTCAAGGCAATTCGGGTCTGTGCAAACACCAGGTTTTCCTTTTTATATCTGGCAACTGGATTGTAAAATGGACCAATCAGGTTCAAGCTCAGCTTATTAGTTAATAATTCCAATTAAAAAGTAAAAAAATGAGCTGATTGGTACTAAATGGTCCAATCAGTCACTTAGAATTGAAAGAGATCCAATCAGACCTTAAAGGGGGATAATAATGAAGGGCTGGAGAAGCCAGCCTCAAAACATTTTGCTCCTGACTTCTGAAGAAAGAAGAAGCATCGGCAGCCAGCCTCTGAAGACAAGCATCCAGCATCTGACCTCTGAAAAAAGAATTATGCAGTCAGCCTCTGTAGACAGTTGTGGAGATAGCTACTGTATCTTCCTCCTGCCCTGCCTCTGACATTGCATGCAAGGAACATCATCAGCTTAGGTCTTGGTGTCTCATACCTATTTATTGTCAGTGTAGACCAACAACTCACAAAGAGCTGTTAACACTGGTGTATCTCACACCCCTCCTGGTCACTAGTGATGACTGGCAGTACTGGCTAGTCCTACCCTGTATGGGTGACAGGTAAGTGGCACTCTGTATCCAGATCACTTTTGAGAGATGCCCACTGCTTCTGATCATCCATCACTACCTCCTGGTGCTGTTTCTTCTATTGTTGTCTAATCTAATATCTGATGCTATTCAGCCTGGCCTTCAGACTTTTGTTGTGGGCTGTAGCAGTGTCACCTTAGCCACTCCATTTGTGTCACCTTAGCCAGTCCACTCCAGTGGCACAGTGAGTTGGTTCTTGGCCCACTGGTTGCTAGCATGCCAGCATCTCTAAGCCCTCCTTGGCAGGACAGCACCATCTTGCATAAGTGGCCTTTGTTTTGGGACTATTGTTAATTAAACCTCATTGTTGTTATTTCCTAAGCCTGAGTTGTCTTGCAATTGAGCATAGGTGTAAGAACCCATAGACAGTGACCTGCCCCCTATGTTGGCACTGGCCTTTGACCTGTGTAGCACTGCTATAGCACTGTTTCACTGGCATACATCCCACTGTCAACTCTCTGACACCTGTTATCACTTAGCACATAGGCATGAGAGTACATATTGAGAAGCATAGGCTAGCAATCAGGCCTTAACGCAGCACCAAACCTAGGCCTTTCTCCTTCCCCACCCAAATAGGGAATGAATTCATAGAAAGACCTCTAACTGGGCAGCCCAGGGAAAAGAGGTGAGCTTAGAAGATGATTCTACCTTGTTCAGTTAATTCAAGCAAATGTTTACCTTACAACCTTCTTTAACCAAAATGTTAGAGGTCAGGGAGAGGAGCACCCCAGGACCCCCAAACCTACCCTCTCTGAATGGGTTCTGCCATACACCACATTAAGACAAACATATAAAACCTTTAATGGAGAGGAACTTTAATACAATTAGGGTACAATACAGAAAGAACAAAGACTATAGTTACTAAGTGAAGCATCCAAAGTTACCCATCTCCTTGAGGGTAAAAGTCCAGCCAAATAGGATTGGCCCAAAGCAAGGCCCAAAAGCCTGCCACATGTATAAAGGACCTTTTAGTAGAGACCCATAGAAAAGGGTCAGAAAGAGCCAGACAAATCTGGGGCGAAAAGAGCAAAATCAAAATCAAGATGAAAGCTGCCATTGTTAACTTCCCCATGGGTCTCTCACCCCCACCTGTTCCAAACAGTCCAAGATCAAAAAGCAAGCGCAGTTTCTTCACATGTCCCTCTGCTCCACGTGCCTCCTCCAGGTCTCCTTGCTGCTCTCCATCTTGCTTCCCTCTTCCTTCCTTCTGTCCTCCTCTCTGCAGAATCTTCTTTCCCTGCTCAACTCCACACACTTAGGGCAGAACCAGGAGTCTGGAACTTATCCCTTTCCTGGGGACCACCCTGATACAAAAACGGGATAAATTCTTAGCATAGGCACCAATCTGCAGTCCTGGGAAAGATAAGACCAGCACATCCTGGACAACTAGGAAGACAACAGAATCATTTACTCATTCATTTAAGCAGGTATTCAACAAATGTTTGCCATGCATAGTTATGCACCACCTCGGTGATATTACAACATATACAGTCATCGTCTTCATGGGTTGAGTAAGTTAAGTAGATAAATGAGCAAAATAATTACAAACTGAGAAAGGGCTATAAAGAAAAGGAATAAGTTTTGGAGACAGAATAAGGTATATGAGTTGATAGAGGAAGACAGTGGTGGTGGAAATCAGGATTTGAAATTCAGCTACATTAGAGAGGGAGATTATCTGTGAGAAGCTGAACTAAGAATTCCATGACACCGTCAGATTTTAAACCTGGACGTGGGAGTAAAGATATGAGCAGGAAGTGAAATTTGCTACTTAGAGCCATGGAAATGATGACGAAAAGGTCCAGGAAAAAGAGCACTCAGGGAAAATGGTGTAAGTTTCATCTTTCGCTCAACGCATAAAGAAGCATATGAAAACCTGACACGTGTGAGCAAAAATTTTATAAGGAACACTCTCCAAAAGTCCCAGAAATTGTCGCTTCCGGGTCCTTCCTTAGTCTGACTACATTTCCCAGAATGCCTTGCGAACTGCGCGAGACCGGAATTACACCCGCCGCCTCCCGCGTAAGGAAACTGGATAATCATGGCGCCCCTCAGAGTGTCTGGGGCGCTGCGGAGAGTTTTGGCTGGTTCTCTAGGCACGAAAAGGGTCCCTTTGCGGGCCGGAGCTCGGCTCCAGGTTGGCGCCCTGCTTCAGCCGTTGCCCGGACCCTATGAGGCGGGAATGTCATGCCGTCGGCTCGCGTCCGAAGCCGGTAAGTGACCTGCAGGTGTCCGTTGGGGCATACTCCAGGGATACTGAGTTCCGCTAGTCGCAGACTCCTCCAACGCGCCCTGAGACCCACCCGACTCTCTTCTGTCCCAGCAGGGTCTATCCTTGCCTCCGTTTGTTCGTGCATTCCCTCAGTGAACCAACAGTGCCTGCGTGAGCTCTGCTCTTTGCAAAGCACCACGTTAGATTCAGGATCTCATGGCTCAGTGGGGAAGTGGCAGTTTATTGTGATACAGGATAAGGGAATGCCAAGAGCAGTCCTACTGAAGCCAGTGTGCACTGTTAATATAGCCCTTGAACCACACAGATTCTTGTCCCATGAGGTGGTTTAAAGAAATTTGCAGACTTTTTAGACAAGTAAGCAGAGAAGCAAACTTTATTCAAGATAGTAAAGAATAGTTTAAAGAAACCAAGGACTTTCAAGTGTGTTGTATCTGGGAGGGGCAAACAAGCCATTATGGGCCCGTGTTAGGGGGATATTTAAACCCTTTTTCTCTATTCTAAAATCTCACTATCCTATTTTGTGATTGGCTCTTTCTCCTAGTGGCTGTACTCCTCGGGGCAGATTTGCCAGTTTTCCCAGCACCATTTTCCTTTCACCTCCCCTATCTAAGTTCTCTTAAAATTTACTGCCCTCCTTACTCCTCCTTTATTTCTCTGCTCTTATCACAGAAGCCTCTATAATTCTCCTGAAGTCCCTGCCTACACGGTCCTTGAAGCTGCCTAATTAACCCTAAGTTGCTCTAGGACTCAATACTAGGTTGAAAGGGCAAGAAAATGTTCATGGAAGATAGCTAAAGCTGAGACCTGGTTAACCTTGCTAGGGAAAAAACAAGCATTTTAAGCAGAGGAAACAGCATAAGTAAAAGTCCAGAAATGAGATTGAACACACACACTTTGAAGCCATGTTGGAAGCAGGGTTAATGAGGCTTGGTTATGACTTTGCATCTCGGTTTGAGAGAACCAGTGTTGATTTTCAAGTTTCTTTCTGGCTTGAGCAGTTGAGTGGAGAGTAGCCCTACTTACACCAACACAAAGAAGATTAATTGTAGCAACAGTTTGTAAATCAGGAAGGAAAGGGGAGGTAGAGGAAGCAAAGCCCTTAGTGGATAAATTGAAGAGATGGAAAGGGAAGCCATTAATGTCCACTTTGGACATCATAAATTTGAGGTGCCTTAAAGATTTCAGTGGTGGTATCCAGTATTGCAGTTAGATATGAGTTGTGAAAGGAGAGGGTAAAGTTGGGGTGGGAAAACTTGGGGAGTGGAGTGGATGACATTGTCTGAGGAATGCTGTGCATCCAATCAATGCCTGGTACCATAAGGGACCCTTGGTGCCAAAGTACAAGACAGGGTTCAGGCCTTGAGAGAACTCATCGTTTAGTGGGGGACATAGAAAAATAAGCAGACCACCTTAGCCTTTTCTAAAATATTTTGCAAGTCATTGGCAAATTTTGAACATAAGGGTAATCTTGATTATATTTTTTAAAATAACAAAGAGGGAGGGAAGCATAGTGGGCTATGATGGTGGAATATGGGTGAGTTGTGGGTTGATGTGCCATGGTGGTAATATCTGATGGGGGTATCCCAATAGAATGAAAAATATTTTTCTCACTTGTATTGAGATATACTCTGCATCAACAGAGTATAAATGTAAGGTGAACAGCATGGTGATTTCACTTATGTATATTGTGAAATTAGTACCACAGTAAGAGTAAACAAGCATCCTTTCTTATATACACACAAAGGAATATAAGGTTTCCCCTTGTGATGAAAGTGCTTAGGTTTTCCTCCCTTAGCCTTCCTATATTCTGTACAGTAGTGTTACCCAGTCATCGTAGTGTTACATCTCTAGTACTTACTTATGACTGTAAGTTTTTTCCTTTTGGTTTCCAATTCTGGTTTCCTTCATCCAGTTTCCTTTCCCCACCCTCTGCTTCTGGAACTCACAGATCTTATCTCTTTGTTTTTCACTTTAAAAAATTTTTTTTTAAGTTTCCACATGCAAGAGAGATCACAGAACAATTTGTCTTTGTCTACTTAATTGATTTAACATAATGCCAGCGGGGTCCATCCATGTTGCAAAAGGCAGGATTTCCTCCTCCTCCTTTCTCTCCTTTTAAAGGCCAAATAATAGGCCATCACATACACACACAGACACACACACACACACCCTCCATTCTTCTCTATCCATTCCTCTGTTGATGAACATTTCATTTGTTAATGTCTTGATATATAATATGTAAGTAATGCTGCTATGAACACAATGATAGGGACATCTCTTTAACATGATAATTTTGTTTCCTTCAGCTATATTCCCAGAAATGGAATTGCTAGGTTATATGGTAGTTTAGTTTTTAATTTTTAATACTGTTTTCCATAGCATCTTATCAGTTTACAATCCCACCAAAAGTGCACAAGGTTCCCCCTTTTCTTCATATCATCACTAGTACTTGTTATTTCTTGTCTTTTGAACAAGTGTGAGGTGATACCTCATTGTGGCTTTGGTTTACAATGATTAGTGGCATTGAGCATCTTTTTGTGCACCTATTGGCTATTCATGTACCTTCCTTGGGAAGATGTCTGTTAAAGTCCTTTAAATTGGATTATTGGAGGCCAGGGGAGTGTTCTTTAAAAGCTTTAAGTTGTTCGTTCTGAGAAGGAGAAACAGTGCCAGGCCCCATCTAAAGAGTGGAAACTACCTGTCTGGATTGAGGTTTTTTTGTTGTTGTTGTTAGATATTTTGGACATTAACCCCTTGTCATATATGTAGACTGCATTTTTTTTAAACCATTTCGTGGGTTGGCTTTTAATTTTGTGCTTTGTTTCATTTACTGTGCAGAAGTTTTTAAGTTTGAGGTAATTCTATTTTTAAAATATTTTTTTATTTTGTTGCTTATGCTTTAAGTGTGAACCATCCAGAAGATCATTAGTAAGACCCATGTCAAGAAATGTATTCATCTAAGACTTTTATGATTTCTGGTCTTGCTTTTGAGTCTTTAATGCATTTCAAGTTAATTTTTGTGAATGATGTAACTTAGGGTTTTGTTTTATTCCTTTACATGTGAATATCCATTTTTTTCAACACCATTTATTGAAGAGACTGTCTTTTCTTCATTGAATATTCTTAGCTCCTTTGTGAAATGTTAGTTGGCCTTACATGCATGGGTTTATTTCTGGGCTCACGGTTCTATTTTCATTGGTATATATGTCTGTTTTTAATGCCAGTAGCGTACTGTTTGAATACTATATCTTTGTAATTGTAATATAGCTTAAAATTAGGAAGCCTGATTTCTTCCATTTTCTTTTTTTTTTTTCCTTCAGGATTGCTTTGGCTCGTCAGGGTCTTTTGTAGTATAAATTTCTGTGAAAAATGCCATTGGGTAGGATGGGTGTTTTAGCAGGTCTTCTCTATGGACACAGGATTTCTTCCCACTTATTTGTATTTTCTTCAAATTCTTTTTCATCACTATCTTAAAATTTTCAATTTGGAGATTATTCAATTCATTGATTAAATTTATTCCTAAGTATTTTATTGTTATGATGTTTTTGTTAATAGGATCATTTTCTTAATTTCATTAACTTGTTATTACTGTGTAGAAATGCTGATTTTTATGTTAATTTTTAATCTGCAACTTTAATGAATTTGTTGATTAGCTCTTACAGGTTTTTTTTTTTGGTGTGTTCATGTGTGTGTGTAGTCTTTAGGATTTTCTATATATAAAATGTCATCTTAAAAAAGAATGGTAGTTATTCATCCCTTAGTGACAGGGATACATTTGGGAAATGCATTTTTAGGTGATGTTGTCATTGTGTGAACATCTAGAATGTAATTACACAAGCCGAGATGGTATAACTTAGGCTACATTGTATGGCTTGTGGGGACCACTGTCTTACTGCAGTCTGTCACTGACCAGTATGTTTAGTGAGACATGACTGTATTGTCCTTTCGCAAGTCTGATGCCTTTTATTTTCTTGCCTTATTGCTCTGACTAGAACTTCTGATATTATTTTGAATAAGGTTGGTGAGAGTGAGTAGTTTTGTTTTGTTACCATTGTTTGAGGAAAAGTGTTTAACCTTCAACACTGATTATATTAGCTAGGGGTTTATGATATATGGCCTTTATTATGCTGAGATAGATTCCTTCTATACCTAATTTGTTCTGAATTTTTAATTTTTGAATGGCATTGCATTTATCAATTTTTTTTCTGAATCTATTGAAATGATCGTGATTTTCCCCCCTTTCATTTTGTTAATATGATGTATCACATTGGTTTGCATATGTTGAACCAACCTTGCATCCCATGAATATAATCCACTTGATCTTTTTAATGTGCTGCTGAATTCAGTTTACTAGTATTTACTGAGGATTTTTTTATATGTATTCATCAGAGATATTGACTGGTAGTTTTCTTTTCTGGTAGTATCCCTTTCTCACTTTGGTATTAGGGTAATATTAACCTTGTAAAAAGTGTGGGAATGTTGCTTCTTTTTCAGCTTTTTGGAAGAGTTTGAGATGGATGGGTATTTTCTAAAAGAACTGGTAACATTTACCTGTGAAGTATCTGGTACTGGGCTTTTATTTGTTGGAAGAAGGTTGATTACTGGTTCAATCTCCTTACTAGTAATTAGTCTGTTCACGTTTTCTATGTCTCTCTGATTTAGTCTTGATAGGGTGTATGTTTCTAAGAATTGTTTCATTTCTTCTAGGTTTTCCATTTGTTGACATGTTATTGTTGATAGTAGCCTCTGAGGATCCTTTGTATTTCTTGGCATTTGTTGTAATGTCTCCATTTTATTGATTCAGGATCCTTTTTGTTTGGTTAACGTAACTAAAGTTTTGTAAATAGTATTTATATTTATAAAGAACAACTCTTAGTTTTCTGTTGTTTTATTAGATTTTTTTTAAAGATTTATTTATGCATACAAGAGCTGGGGTACAGGCCAGAGGTGTGTGTGTGGGGGGGGGGGGTGAGAGGATTCACCACAGACAGAGC
>JAGFMF010011830.1:22679905-22693698 GCA_019455555.1 Galemys pyrenaicus | reverse complement strand
TGGACTGAAACACACTGCTGAGGGGAGCAGCAGGCCAGGCAGGAGAGGTCTGCCTGCGCCATGTGGGTCACCTCCCCAGCTGGCGGCAGGGATCGAACTTGTGCTGCAGTGGCTGTGGTTTGCTTCACAGTGCGTTGCTTAACCCACTGCGCCACCAGGGAGGGCCCTGTTTTATTAGATTTTAAAGAGTTTTCTGTGGTTATTACACAGAGAATTGTTCATAGTGGGATCAGAATGAAAGAGACAGATGAGTTAGATGAGTAAGGGAAGAAATGAGGATGAATTGGTGCTGGGAATTTCACGAGGACAAGAAGTATGCACTGTAAAAAAATGAAAAATAATGTCAAATATATATAAAATTAAAATAAAAAGCAAAAAAAATTAGGAGGCATAACAGACATCGTGTTGCGTGTCTTTTTTTTTTTTTGTAAGATGGGGATAGTTATAGTATTTATAGGATTGTGAGGATTAAATATATGAAGTATATAAAGTACTCAGCTCAGTAAGTATTGGCAGATTAGTACCTAACAAATACAATACCAGTCGCTGTTATTACAGGTATCACTGTTGCTTATTGGCTAGATGTGGCAGGTAAAGGAGAAGTCAGGAATGATTGATGGTTTCTTGCCCACATGACCTAGTAGGGAATAGTAGGAAAAGTAGGTTTGAGACAGGAGAAATTGGATGAACTGCTTTGGCAATACTGAAGTACAGAGCTGTCCATTGGTAGTTGAATAGTAGATGATCTTACTAGAGACTCAGAGATTCCATTATACAAAAGAAATTAAAGTTACTTGTGGCTAGGACATCAGCTATCAAAAATGTGAAAAAAAAGATTAAGGATATAGTTTAGAATCCTGAGGGACACTAGCATTTGCAAAGGAAGAGATGAATGGCAAATGGTTTTTGTTTTTGTTTTTTTTTTGATGGCAGTGAAAATAGAGGTTAGGCAGAGGGATGCTCAGACTGCACGAGACAGAGCTGAGATCTGCTTCTCTGCCGACCTAGGCTCTTCCATGACACCATGTGTCTCTTCAGCATTCCGTCCAGTGATCTGGGCTCCTCTTTCCCATGCAACCCCTTAACCTAGAATTTCCTTATTTTTCTGTGACCTTTTCTGGCTGGTAGGAAGCCTTCTCTGATCCTGCCATGCTCTTCACTGCTCTCACTATGAATAGTTCCTGCCTCTGTAGTTACCATTGCCTCCCTTTCCCACACATGCCTCCCTTGTATGTAGCACTTACACTGAGGAGCATCACAGTGGTTGGACTTGATATAGGCTCTGTAATCAGAAAGCTTTAGTTTAAGTCCTGACTTTATCACTTAATAACTAGTTGTCTTTAGGCAGAATCCATTGTCATTTATAAAATTGGGATGTCTGCATTTATTTTCTGGGTTAATTTCTATTGTTGACTCACTTTTCTATTTAGAGGCCTTATTGGCTTATTTTTGTCACCTTATCTACTAAAATCCATTTTAACAGAATCTGGTAGCTTAGAGATCAAGAAACCTACCTTTATGGATGAGGAAATCCAAAACATACTAATCAAGATGACAGGCATGAATTTGCAGAAGATTTTTAAGCCAGCTATACAAGAACTGAAGCCACCAACCTATAAGCTGATGACCCAGGCACAATTGGAAGAGGTATGTAAATGCAGCGATTTTAGTAGAACACCTTTCTTTAAAGGGTTAAATGATGTGTCTACAGGCCCCTCCAGATATTGATAGTTTCTGTTCCACAGTCGCTGGTGAGTACTTTTGTGGAAGACACTTGGCTGTGTTGAATATATATAACCATGAAATGTTGTATATATTTTCATATTCATTTATGAATATATAGCCATTTTGCTCTTTCTGCTTCAAAAGTAATTTGAAGTCACTGTGAAAAATTCAAATTTCCAATAGTGTATCGTATGAAGGGGGCAAGTCCCGTTTCATCTTTCAGAGCTCACCACTGTGAGCAGTGTGGCATAGAGCCCTGCGGTCAGTGGTTAAGAGCAGGAGTGTGGGTTCTGGCGTTGAAATTGCTGGGTTCAAATCCCAGTACTGCAACTTCCTGGTAATTTACAGCAGGTCTTTGAATAATATCTTTTGTTCAATATCTTTTCGTTCATCATTTCACTATAAAATTGATGAGAGAAAAAAAAACAAACCCAACCTGCATTAAACAAAACAATATTTAAGGACGTGCTTTGCTTAAACATAATTTCACTTAAAGTCCCAGTTCCCAAGAACCTGTCAACATTGAGGATGTAGCATACTTAACACTTAGTGCCTGTTTTTTCTCCCATAAAATGAGATGATAGTGATACCTACTTATAAGGTATTTGTGGACATTAAATGAGCCAAGTACATTGAGTATTTGAGAGTATTTGAACAACATCTGGCACACAGTAAGCACCCAGTAAATGCAGTAATTTATTCTATTTCAAGCTTTTGTGGCCTGGTTCTACTCAGAGCTTTCCTTTGCTGTTTTGAGAAAGATTGAGCTCGTAGCTGATCTTTTCAGGCATAACACAGAGGCAAAGTCCACAGCTTGAGAACCAGTTCTGACTTTTCATTCACCAATTTGTGGCTACAGCCTTTTTGCAGTCCTTAGAATTTTATTATTTCTGCCTTTGTCAGATGCTCTTTTGATTTGTAACCTTGTGACTTAAATATTTTATTTCATCAGGCTACAAGACAGGCAGTTGAAGCAGCTAAAGTACGATTAAAAATGCCACCAGTTCTGGAAGAGCGAGCACCAATAAATGATGTACTAGCTGACGATAAGATTTTGGAAGGAACAGAAACAACCAAATACGTGTTTACAGATATATCATATAGCATACCACACCGGGTGAGTATGTGTAATAAATAGCAAAGTGGATTTTATTTGAAGTAGTGTGGACCAGGGTCTGAGGATAAAGGGTCAACATTATGTGAGTCAGCTGTCTCTGATGCTTCCAAACCAGAGTTCCTATGACTGGGTGACACCTTCTGGAAGATAGAGCATAGGGAAGAAGAGAAATGCAAATCAGACTTCCCTGTACATTATGGAAACAGTATATTCCAAATTGATTGCATCTCTTGATGGGTGCTGAGAGAGAACAAGGGTTTATAGACAGACACCCACCCTCAAATTACAAAAAGGCAGAAAACATAAAGGCAGTGAGAAAAGGGAGATTCCTCTGCTTAATTCTTTAGCTGAAGCTTTTTGAGAGGATGGAGATTTTCTGTAAATTTTTGATGAGGCCAAAAACCCAGACTTTCTTAAGGATTTCCACATTACTGTAAGGTCTTACACACAGATAGTTTGTAGACATACTGCTTGTCCTGTTGTAGTTTTTGTTCTCTAGCCTGTCTTCCCTTGATTGCCAGTTCCAAAAAAACACTTGCACTTCAAAACTATATTTTGTTTCTGTTTGAGCCTTTTCAAGTAAACATTAATTCACAATTAGATCCACAAAAATGCAGTGGAATGCAACCTAATGCTAGGGCTGGAAGGATGACCCCAGGTTAATCTCTTTATCATATATGATTGTGGTTAGAAGACAGGATTTATACAGTGTCCATGTCTGTACATCAGTCATTTGTGTATATTTGATAGAATGAATACCAGTCAGAGCTTTGTTTTAATTAGAATTTTTGCTTTGGAGTACTTTAATATGTTTGCAGTGTGCTTTGAAGGATGGTTGTGGGTGCTCTCTATCATATAACCTGAAAGAGGAAAAGGAACTTGAATTAAAATTACCAAAATTCTGGGCCCGCCCTGGTGGCGCAGTGGGTTGAGCAACGCACTGTGAGGCAAACCGCAGCCACTGCAGCACAAGTTCGATCCCTGTCCCCGGCTGGGGAGGAGACCCACATGGCGCAGCAGACCTCTCCTGCCTCGCCTGCTGCTCCCCTCAGCATTGTGTTTCTGTCAATATGCCTGTTCTGCCACCTGCTCTGTCTGGTGGATTCTCTCACCACCCCCACACCTCTGGCCTATACCCCAGTGCTTATATGCATAAATAAATAAATCTTAAAAAAAATTACCAAAATTCTTTTGAGGAATAATTATATTATTTTAGCATTTGCTACTTTTTTTTCCTATCTGGAGTGCCTGATTAAAGTTTTAATTATATTATCCTAAAACACATTCAGAGACAGAGTCACCATATCTGGTTCATTTAAACATTAATCAGAGCTCTGTGTCACTCTGGGTGTTGAAAGACTCAATAATCCCTCATTCCTGCCCCTTTCCATTTCTTTTAAGTGGAAGAAGCAGTATGTGAAAAGTGTCAAGAATCTTGCTCATGATAAATAGCCAGTTAAATGGTACAAACAGTGGTTAGAGTTCAGAGGAGAAAGCAATCCCATGGTCTGGGATTTGGTAGAAGTGGGAGGCATCTGGACCAGTCTTTGACATATTTATGTTTCATGAGGAATCCTAGAGGTTCAGACTTAATACTCCACATTCTTAAGATTGTTACTTTTATTCTAGATACTTTAACCATAGATCTCAGAGTAGTGAAATCTGGTTTGAGTGAGAGTTTGGGATAAGGAAATGTATTTGTAAAGGTCATATAGCATTTCTTTCCTTTGAAATGGATTTAGGTAACTTTCAGATCACGCTTTTCAGTTGAACCATTTTTTGTGTTGAACCATAGTTGACACTCAGTGAATACTTTCATTGTAGATTTTTGATTAAGAAGCACAGCAGTAATTAATGAAGGAATTATCAAATCTTGCCACATCTTTGATGTATAAAATTATTGAAATCATACATGATTGGATTTTATGATTCTAGTTGCATTTTATGTTGATTGCAGATTATTCTTATAATAGTGCTTAGTGGAATAGTGCAACTCAAAATAAGTCCTCACAGACTAATCCTTGATTATGTTTTCTATTTCAGGAGCGTTTTATTGTTGTCAGAGAACCAAGTGGCACACTAAGAAAAGCCTCTTGGGAAGAACGAGACCGGATGATACAAATTTATTTCCCAAAAGAAGGTCGTAGAGTTTTAACACCAATAATTTTTAAGGAAGAAAATCTCAAGGTAAGGTGACTTTGGTTTCAGTCAGTATTGATGACTTCTTTGTTGAACTAGTTGACTTTTGTGTTGCTAGGCATTTGACTTTGCTATAAACACAGATGAACACTTAATAACTCCATTAGTGAACTATCTAGTAATTGGCTCAGCTGAGATTGGAATTCAGGTGTGACAGTTACAAAATTCGTGGTTATTCTGTGTACCGTGATGAGCACAGCCACGAGCTATATGTGGATGGATGGGCCTGTCATGGCATCAAAGACAAATGTTGAACTTTCATGTTTATTTCATCTAATTCCAACTCTGCTGTGGTGCTTTAGACCATGTACAGCCAGGACCGGCATGCTGATGTCCTCAATCTCTGTGTTGCCCAGTTTGAGCCAGATTCTGCTGACTATATCAAAGTAAGTATATTTTGATAGTTTATAAAAAGTATGGGCTAAAGTGTGGTTATGAGTAAGATTTTTAATCTAGCACGGTGAGTTTGGTCATAAGCTTTAATACAGGGGGAAGAGAAGAGAAATGCATGGACAACTCTTGACTACCTTATATTAGATACTTTACCCTCACAGCAACCCTTAATTATGGTTGAGAGAACTTAGAAAATTAGGGTAGCTTGCTGAAGGTTGCATAGGTAGTAAGTCAGGATCTGAACTTCACAGCAAAGCCTATTCTCTCTTTATCATACAGAAGACAAGTTATTTACAGAAATTTATCAAAATGTGTATGTCTTGCAATTCAATTTAATAAGCAATAGTAACAGTGCCTTTGTGTATAAGTTATTGTAGGGAGTATAGGTGTTGACATGAACTAGGATAGAGTCCAAAAATGATTGTGGAGAAGGGTGCTAGGTTAAGTATACAGCCAATTATTTTAGGTCCCTGATGTTAGGTATAAAAGGAGATTACAAAGTACTCTCAGGGAAGGCTTCGTAGGGGTCTTGAAGAGAGCTTTGGGACAGGAGACATTGTGGCACATGGAGTGATGTGAGGTGTTTAGTTAGAGCGAACAATACAAGCGACAGGCAGCAAACTGTAGGGTTTGCTTGTATATATGGGGGAGTGGCTTACATTTGAGCTAGTAAGGTGGCGGGGCCCACATCACTGGTGACCTTAGAGGGAAGGTTGGGGAATCTAGACTTAACTCAGCAGACCTCTAAGAATCTTTTGAACACAAGTAATATACCCAGATTAAAGACTTCATTTAGGAATAATAGTCTAGACTGGGGTAGTTGATGGGTTAGAGGCAAGGAAGAGAGGAGTGATAGAATATACTTGATTTCTTTCTTCCTCTAGAGATCAAGAAATGGTGGTGCATTACTTACAGTGGTCTATACTTCATAAATAGTGCTTGACTACTGGAAAGTAATTGATAAGGCTTTATTTGGCAGACTTGTTCTATCACACTTCTACAAGGGTTGGTCTAATTGTGTCTTGACTGATGACAGTGGAGACAGTATAAATAGACTTGGCCTGGGCAGCACGCATGCTAGTAAATGTGTTCAGTAATGTTGCTCACTTATTTTCTTGTTTCTGAAAAATTATATTTTATGTGGATAGATTCATCATCAGACCTATGAAGATATAGATAAACATGGGAAGTATGACCTTTTACGTTCAACAAGACACTTTGGTGGAATGGCTTGGTATTTTGTAAATAAGAAGATGATTGATGGCTTACTTATTGACCAGATTCAGAGAGACTTGTAAGTATGATCTTAGTAAATAAAAGAGTAAATCTTACTAATATCACAGTAAATCTGTATGCAGGCTGTTACTTTCCCAATGATAAGTGTATTGTCCAGTGATGAAAGCTCTCACTGCCGTTTACATATGGTTTGTTCTTCCAGCGTAACCCAGTTTTCAGTCTTTGTTGTGTTATGTGAACAGGCTGTATTCTTTTGAGAGATTAAAAGTGACTTTGGATCTTTATTGTATATCCCAGATATCGAATTATCCCCGATCTCACTGATGTTCCTGGCTCTCAGTGAACCCAATTACTTAAAGGGGGCTAAATAGAAAATGTAGACATAAGCTCTGGTGGGTGCTTGTTGTCTGGGAAGACTACTTCTAAGTTTTTCAGTAAAAATCATTTAGTTTATGAAAATACTCTTGCCTTTGAGATCCCTTGCTTTTGTAAGATTTTTAAGTCATTGGAGAAAGTTACGGTTTTTTTCAAAGAATCTCTTTGCAAGTAGGTGTGCTTCCAAGCTTCTAAGTTGAAATAATAAGTATACTTTATAACTTCTGCTAAATTTGAGCATCTTTTCTGTGGCTTGGGTTAGAAAGAACAAAATGACAAGAACAGAACCAGCATGGCGGTAGTAAAATCAGCTTTCCATGAAAAGCCTTTGCTTCACTTAAAAGTCTGAATTACAAGAGAATTCAGTGATTGTTGCCACTTGTTGACTGCAAGGAGTTTTGACTCTCAGAGTATCCTCCAAGTAATCTGAGCCATTTACAAAGATAAAAAAAACATTTGACTAGAAGCTTCCATAGGCATTATCTAAGAAATATAGCACAAATTTGGAGACAGGACATCATTTTTCATATAAAGAGCATTCCCAGTGGTAGCTAATCTCCAGGTCACCCACTTTACCAGCATAGGTAGTATAACCCAGTTCAGAGGATAGACATATGCCTTATCTCACATAAGCAGGGGCTAGCTGGTGGCCATAAGGATGTTCAAAAGACTTACTTTTAGGTGAAGGTATTTTCCTGAGTTTCACAACTGTAATCATTCTGAAATTACTATAAAAATTTTTTTTGTAAAAATCAGAACAGAAATATATGACTTTGAGAGTTACTTTATCAAGATGTACAAATACGTGATATTATAGTAATAATTATTATCATATGTAAGTAAGCTTTGTATCTGAAGCACTTTATATGCCTATTGGGAGGGAGAATTGAATACTCAACTAACCTTTCCTGTTCTGCAGAAGTAAAACAGGTCCTGTAGGAATTCTGAATAGGACAGCTTGCTGCAAAACCCAGGCTAGAAGGTAGAGGGTGCATGTACTCACTTAAGAGCCCAGACCAGAATCGGGATTCTGTACATTTGTTTCAAACTCAAGTCCCACTGTTTGTTTTGAATAGAAATTCTTATAAAATCTTTTTGAACATGTAAATTTATTTGCTCTTAATTTTCAAATATGGACTAGGTGTGAAATTAAATTGTTCTAAGAGATATAAACATACTTTAACATGAAAAGTAATGAAGCCCTAAACATAACTCCAGTATATAGAAACCTAGTCAAGACGATTATATGCCTAAGCTATAAAGGGATTTATACTTTTGTGTGTGGGGGGGGGGTGTGTGTGGAGATTTTTTTGTCATCACATTTGTTGAAATTTATTATGCCCAGCATGATATTTGTAATGAACATTTTTAATTACCCGTCTCCCTCCCCCCCAACACCACCAGGGAAAGTTTTACTGCATGAGTAGCTCTGGTTTCTCAATTCTCCCAAAACATGGCCTTTAGGGTGGATGGGCCAAAGCATCAGAGTATTTCCTTAAGGTCACCATGGCTGAGAAATTCTTTCCTGTCCCCAGCACCACCCCACTTTTTATCCCCTAGGTCAGCTATTAAGAAAATATGGAAGAGTGATGGCTGAAGAAGCTACCTCTACCCCCAACTAGAAGCCAGTAGCCAAGTGTACACAGCAGAAGCACCAGCACTTTGGGTTGTTTTTATATATCCCTTCAGCTGAGAAGTGTCAAATAGGATCTTGACTATGTGAGAAGACAGTGATTGCTTGGTTTGAGGAAGGCTTTGGAAGTTTAAATGTTAAAAGAAAATTGTTTATAGGTTTCTAAAAAGTTAAATACAAACGTGAAGAATTCTTGTTCTGCCTTCATCATAAAGCTGTGTGACACAGACTGCTGATGGAGACCTGATTTTCCTCTGTCTGATGTGCATCATTTCAGTAAGATGCTACTTTTTAACTAATGGGTTCCTGTGAATAGAGTCTGGGAGCCTTCTCTTGGACTCCTAGGCTGCCTCCTGTACAGGCATTTAGCCCGACTCAGATTCTCATTAAAAACTCCTCGCCAGATGTCACTGCTCATGTACTTATAAGCAAGTGGCTACAACCCCATGGTCATCCCCACAGCCACCAGCCTCTGGCTTACATGGGCTGAAAATATATTCCTGCCTTCCCAGTTGGAATACTTTATTATCTGCTATTGAAGTGGGCCAGCCTGGAAATCATCTACCATTAGGGGTACTATTTAAGGAGTGATTCTTTCCAAAAAGAATAGTCACGTTTGAATATATTCTCTTCCATAAACTAGCACTGACTGCAGTGATTCCTGTTCTATCTATCTCGGAGTTGGTATGAAGACTAGACTAGAAAATTTCCCTGAAAATTATAGAATCTACCTAAATGAAGGCTTAAATTTATTTTCTGGCCCAAGGAAAAGTTTGAAATGTAATTTAGTTTGAAGTTGGCCCAATTTTATAGGACTGTGAAGCAAATGAAGAAAAACCCTTTGTAACACTAAGCCCCCTTCCACTTCAGAGTCGAAGATGCCACCAGCTTGGTGCAGCTGTACCACATCATCCATCCAGATGGCCAGTCAGCCCAGGAAGCCAAGAATCAGGCTGCAGAGGGATTACATTTAATTAAGGTAAAGGATTTTTCTCATTGGCTGTTGTGTGGTAACTGAATTGGAAAGAATTCTGAAGTGGTCTTATTGAATGTAAATAGATTTGTGAGTTCGGAACATGTGTGATCTTGAAAATAGTTGACAGACCCCTGTATTCCTTCAGCCTGGATGACGAACCTAAGGGATGGGGCTGAGAGGCTACAGCTGGAGTCTAAGAAGTTCATCTCGTGGGCAGCAGCCCATTGCTTTTGGGAGTACTGGCCTCACAGGGGATCAGGTCACCCGCAGGGCCATGTGCAGGACTTAGGAAGCACAGGCCCCGGTGCAGCTCCCTGTCCCAGTGTGACAGCTGTCCAAGCGTCCAGAGTTGAGAGTGGGGCTTGTATCACAAGCCTCAGTTGTATTCCTGCTTTGGAACTGTGTAACTCAAAACTCTGGATTAACAGACTTCTTTGAAAATGTTGAGAGTTGACATGATTTTTTCAGGCAGGGAAGGGCAGGGAGGTTCTCTATATAATTTTTATCTCTTCTAATGCTCATAATAGACATGGTTTTGGGAGCTCTGTCTCTATCCCAATATTATTTCATGCATACTGTGCAGCAGTTATAAGGCTTCTCAGGATAAAACTGCCAGTGATGATACCTGAGGAGAGAGAAACTACAGGATTAATTCTGATTTTCTGTGATAAGCCTGATAAAGCAAAAATGCTTCTGGAGAAAACATTATTTAAAGTGAAAAATTAGTTCGCTCTTATCCTCCAGATGCTTATCTTGAACCTAGTGGTTTTCACTTTGATTTAGCAGTAGTAGCTGCAATGTCAGATTTTTTTTTTTTTCTGGTAACAGGCTAAGAGATAGTAGGCCATAGTAGGGTACAGCTGTTGTTTAGAATTAGTGTTGCTTGAATGATTTTGGATAGTTCACACTCCATGCAGTGTGCTTATTGTTTTATTATCAGGAAAATTATTATGAAACTTTGTAAACCTTAACTGGAACTTTTCTAGGATAGAAATATTAATGTCTCAAAACAGAAAACTTTATAAATAGCATATAGTCTACTGCTTTAAGACTTTTTTTTTCTTTTTAAACAGGTCTTTGCAAAAACAGAAGCACAGAGGGGAGCATACATAGAATTAACACTGCAAACTTATCAAGATGCGTTCGTTAGCCGCTCTGCAGCTTCCTGAAAAATTTTTTAAAATAAATTACACTTTACTAAATATGAAGGTTTTCTCTGTTAATGCTGAGCTGAATGTTTAGAAATGTCACAATTAAAAGGTACTGATTTGCATGCCCCATGAAGTTCTTTTTTCTAATTCCAAGTAATGCCTTTAACAGAACACAAAAACTTGTTATTACTACATTCACTTTCCTAGGCTACAGTTAGAATTGAGTGCCTGGTTAGGAATTTCTCTGATCATATAAGTGCAGTGTGAAAATAAAAGTACTATGCTTTCTATATTAATAGACAGGCCAAAGGTCATGTGATCAGAGCCCAGGCTAGTGAGGTCAGAGGAGCTGGAGATTCAGAAATGATTCTAGTAATAGGTAGTTGCTAGATGAAATCAGGGCAAGAATCCAAATTATACCGACTGAGGACAATAAGCAGTGAGGTAAAACAAAAGAGCTTAGAGATTATAGTAATATTATAGTAATGATATTCAGTTCTAAGAAAAATATGATTGATGGCATTTGAAAATATGATTTAGTTTATGCAAAGAAAAGAGAATGTTGTGGCTGATCTCTGGGTCCACTGCAATTCTGCCTTAAGTGTTCTAAAACTAGAAGCTTACTTTCATTATCAGAACGAAAATTTGAAATATCTTTTTTAATTCAAAAGATTTTATGAGATACAGTCTAATGACAGTATGAAAAAAAAATCAGTCCATGTTTGTTGTAGTTGACAAAAATTTGTGATTTAGATGTGCGCCACAGTGCCTCCGTATAAAAATCTAAGGAGTTTCTCAGAGTCCAAAGCACTGTGGTCAGGGGATCAAAACCTATCCATAATAATGATCTGTGTAGTCGGGTAAGTGGGAAGCATTGCATTCAATCATCCAAAATGTCTTCATCAAGGTTGATATCTGTTGTGTCAATATCTTCTAATTCCAAATTATCCAAGTCAACTTCCAGTTCAAGTAAATTCTGCAAAGAAATGCAAAAGAGTGAGTTATATAGAACTGTGTAATCTCTGATTCATGATCCAAGGAGAACTAGAAGTTAACAGTCAAATAAGACATGGTCCCATTCCACAGGCCCTGCTCTAGAACTGATGACCTCACTTAAACTGCACAGGCCTGCGCATCTTGCAGACATTCATGGGGAGACAGGTGGAAGGGGTGGTCTGAGGTTCCAGTGGGAAGTCTGGGGATGTCTGTACCTTGTCGTCTTTGTTGGCTGGGTGAGAGGCCACAATAACAGGAGTAGGAGAATCAGGTTTCCCCTCCCGTTCCTGAAAGTCCAAGCATAGATACATATAAAAACAAAGGAATTTGCACTTTTCCCTAAGGGAAGATTGATAAGAATTAGGAAACTAGAGATGGTACTTACAAACAAATCTCAATCACATTATTGTATATAGGTTTTTACTGACCTGTTGATCTGCAGATCTTGAAGGCTGAAATCCTTTTGCCTCTTCCATAACATTTCGTTCTTCATTTGGCTATCAGAGAATAAAGCAGCGAGATGAGATACTCTGAAGTTGTAATTCATTTATGAACTTAGTCTAAGTCTGAACCAACAATAACAGATGGAGAGCAGTTCAACGCCTGAAGTCAGGAATGCACTCCCACCCTGCACGCACAGCAGATGAGGCCTGCACCCCAGAGCTCACCGTCACAAGTGGGTATTGTTTGGCTGGCCACAGATCAGCATGCGTTTCCTTCACCCATTCTTCCACAACAAAGGCTTCTTTTAATCCAGGGAAAAGGTTTTCATACTCTGTTGGATCAGCAAGGGATTCTGCTGCTTTCTGATTGACTTTTGAAAGGTTTTCTCTCCAGAGTTTCACCACCCTATTATAGATATCATGGGAACAAAGGGAGGCTGACTAAGTGAGTGTGCTCTGTTTTTAACAGCAACACTTCTTCCTAAAACTAAAAGTCTATACCTTGAAACTTGACTGGGTAAGTAAGTCCGGGCCAGGAAGGCAGCTTCTGGCAGCCGGCCTGTTCTAATCAAGAGCTCCAGGCAAGCATCAAGCCTAAAGATGAATGAAAAAGATAGGTACTGTTAAGGAAAATAAACACTATGCAAAGGGCACTTAACACATGAAAAAAATGTGGACTTAGTGTTACAAAGTCAGGACTTTTCCTGCCTCCCACATACCCCTTTTATACCTGAGTCATGACTCATCATCACTGCTGTGTTTCATAGTCAATGAGACAGGTAAGAAAGCTTTTGTGACCACCTTCAATCTCAACTTATTTGAAGAACTAAGAAGACTCTAAAGGGGCCTCTTAAAGTGAGAGAAGATAGCAAAGATGAACACGTCTAAAGACCTTAGGAGATAGGGGGCTGAAACCCGCTTTTCCATTTGGGAACTTCAAAGGCGGTGTCTCAATACTGGCTCTGCTGGATGATCCGATCCAGTGGGGCCCATTAGGAAGCTATGCAAGTGCCTGTTTTTTAATTTCAATTTTTTGGTGTAAGTTTGATAAAGTGAATAATGTACTGCAGAATAAAGATTTAGATTTTAGAAAGGCAGTGATAGATGTTACATAGCATCATGAGCATCAAATAAAAGTCCAACAATTTCTACAGTAACATTAATACTAAAAAATTTGATAAAAAATATACTGAGTGCATTAAAAAATGAACTAGTATTTCAGAGTTAAGGTCAGGTTTAGTCATCAAATCATAAAAAATATTCAGATTTTTGAGTCATGAATAAGTAATAGTGGATCTATTCTTACAATGACATAAACTTACATATATTGAGGTATGCATTCCAAGTTTTGACAAAATGGGGCTTAAAAAATTAGGATATAAACTGAGTACTTTTGTGCTTTATTTCATAATATGGTCAACTAATGTTACACTATAAAATATGTAACATTGTTATCGCAGCACTATTTGTAATTGCTAAGACCTGGAAACAACCCAAAAGCCCAAAAGTAGAGGACTGGATCAAGAAGATGTGGTACATATACACGATG
>JAGFMF010011830.1:22574187-22662930 GCA_019455555.1 Galemys pyrenaicus | reverse complement strand
AATAATAATAATAATAACAACAAGAAAGAAACAAAAACCAAAAATGAAAAGACAAGGACAAACTGGGGACACTTGGTGGGGAGGGAAGAGGGGAAGGGTAGAGGGCAGACGGGAGCACGGGGACTGAGGTGATGGTGCACTGGTGTTACGGTGATGGGGAATACATGGGGATTACAAGTGATGTCAAATATATGTAAATTTAAAAAATTTTATATTAATTAAAAAAATATTATAATAACAAAAGGAACAAGACTGAACTCACTGTAACGTGCAAAGGCCAGGCACTGCGCTACTTGCTACTGCAAATCTGTTAGAGGGGGTGACATAAAACTGCCTCAAATATCAACATTTCAGGGGCTAAAAATTTCTGGACACAAATTAATTATTATTTAAATGTGAGAAAGATTAATGATACAGGCAAAAACCAATGGAAGAAACAGGATTCAAGCAGAGCCTATTGGGTCGAATCCACACTCATAGGGGCTTGATTTTTCTGCGTATGGAATTAGTTGAGGAAGCCAAAATGCGATTAACACAAGGATAGATGATAGAAGGGTATGAACAGTGATAACTATAAGTAGGTTAATTATTTTTCCTCGGATGATAGCTCTGTCTAGAGGTGAAAAGAATGTCTGAAGAGAACATCTCTGAGTAAGTAATTGTGTCTGAAAGCTGAATAACTCTCCAGGGGAAAATAGAGAGTATTGCAGGTAGAAGAAACAGCTTGAATAAGGTATGGATAGTGAACATTTGTGGCATCTCTAGAAAATGGTTAGTAGAGCAGGGCTACATGAGATGTCTCATAATATTTGTTGAAGCTAGTTTCAGAAACTTGTATATTCCATACAAAGGCATTTAGACCTTTCCTAAGGTGGGGAACTGCTAAGAGATATATGAAATTTAAATAGAAAACACATTAAATCAGCAGAGGTCAAAATGAATCACTAAAAGGAAAAAGCAACCTAGAGAAAATATTGTCATTTTCCTTTCTGCATTAGCAGAAGTATGAAAGGATTATAACATAACTCTTCTACATGGAAAACACTTCTTCATTAAGAAAACCAGGTTGCCACAATATTTTTCCAAAATATATACTTCTTGATGAAAATGCCAAGTCCTGTTTTGACTTATTTAAAATGAGCTTTTGAAAGACACTTTAAGTTAGGAATAACTTTCAGGGCAGCCAGTAATAAAATATCTAAAATGATTATATTTCACCAATAACCTTAACTGATACAAACAGGGGACACCTACCTTGATGGTCCTGTCCAAAGAAGCACTGGCGAACTGATTGTTATCTTTGGGGTTGATGACAATCTGCATGACGTAATGGGTGTGTCCTTCAAACACTTGTGAGCAAGACCATTTTTTATCCCAGTCCCAAAGCTTAATAAGCATGTCATCTAAGCCAAAAGAAAGTCTCAAGTTAGTTCCAATTTCTATTCTGAATCATTCAGAACTAAGATGCAGAGTCTTTGTGTTTTAAGGAAGCAAATCTAACACAAACCAATATCCTCATGGTTTACAGAACTGGAATCAGGACTGAGTACGTTTTTCAAAAATCCTTGTTTATTCTAAGACTAAACAGTCTATAGGATAGTGGAGATGAGATAGCAAAATTACTATTCACAAGTACAAAAATTTCATGAAAACATTTAAGAAAGACTTAATGGGCTTTATAGAATGACGAAAGAGAAACATACATTTGATTAGAATCTAAGTATGACTAAATAGATGCAATCATTACTTAAGGACTAAGCATTTGCTTTTACAATACAAAACTGATTTTAAAAATTTTGAATTACTTCTCAATTTTTAACTTAAAAATGTTTCAAAGAGCTATTATCAATTCAATGCAACTTGTTAAAACTGTCCTCCAAAAGGTCCACTGTTTGATACAAAATACCAAAGAACAAATAAGCCTTATGAACATAAAAATGTGACTAGGATACATGGCAATCTGCCAAAACCTGGCTCATCAGTATGTAAAGTAGCAGTCTGTTCAACAGATGTTTAAGCATCTAGGCCTTCCTTCAGATGTTCCCTGAAAGGAATTGGAGCAACTGCTATACAAATTCTAAGTAGAGCTGATATTTCCTTAAAATAAAAAAGCAAACAGCAACAACAGATACAAGTTAATGGATTTAAATAGTTAAAGGCTGCTTGGAATTAGAAGTCAACTTATAACAGCAGTAAAAGAATTACATGTCTCACTGGATGAAAACGAATTACTCAAGAGATGCATACAACCAAAAGGGGTCATCACTCACCACTGCTAGTTAGGATGAAAGGCTGAGTTGGATGAACAGCAATACAGCGAATATAGTCTGAATGTGCTTCAAACATATGAACTCTCTCCAGGGTATTGTAATTGAACACTCTAATCTGCATGTCATCCTAGAAAAGGAAAAACGGTCACTACTATTATGAAGCAAACCGCACAAAAAAAATTTATTATAGGCTCAAGGTATGAAGTCCATATCCAAATACTGCACTAATTAACAAAATAAATCTAAAGTTAAAATTCTACAACTCATTTACACAATCACTGACCAATCCAAAGAATATCAACAGAGTTAGAAAACCATGTAATTACTTACCGCTCCTGTCACAACCCAATTTTTTCTTGCAACAAACTTTGCAGCTCGAACAGGAAGATCACAAACTTCAAACGTTTTCACCAGGGTCTTTAAAATTGAACGAGAACATACATATTGAGTTACAAGACAGTAACTGAAAAATCCATTTTGCCTTATTTAAAACATCCAATTATTTAGATCACTGCTAATTTAAAACATGCTCAGGCTAAAATACTAGAGCTTAATAGTTGAGTGGAAAAAACAAACCGATCATCTTTTCTTTAACATATTCAAAATTAAAACATTCATAAAAGATAGAGGAAAGCAAATGTCTGTATGATGGAATTCCATATCCTATGTGCTCTACTCATTCCCTACTTTTCTTATCTTTGGCTACTCCCAGCCTTACCTTTGTTCCTGTTCCATCTATCTGAAAACCTACCCGTAGAACTTTATACTCCCCTTTCATAACATAGCACCTTCACAGCTGCTAGCTTTGGGTCAGTCCTTCCTGCTAAGTGCACTGAGTGTAGAGCCTAGAACAATGATTGGTAACCAATCAATGTCTAAAAAGTATTTGTTGAATAAATTAGCTTCTAGTTTCTTCTTTTTAAAATTAAACCCATCAACTCATAAACAAGATACAATTTTTGTACCCTTTTGCAAGATGTCTTTACCCAAATGCTATTCTCTCTTTTTAAAGAGAAGGATGAAACAGTAATTCAGATATTCCTTCATGCTGCTCAGAATGGGATTATACACACATGATAAAGGTAAAAAACTTGGAGGCTCTCCCAGAAAGAGAGCAGGGATGAATGCAGATCTTTATCCTATTACTTTGATGCCATGTTCTGTAAAATTCTAACCATCACACTATCATTTCCAGTTTCTCTTTATTTCAGAGAAGAATGAAAATATCACATTTGTATGAATTAGAGAATGCACCAAATAAATATGTGCTAAATAAAAAGAAAAGGGACTGCTTTATAAGACCTGTTGAGCCTACTCTGCCTTCCCAAGAAAAATTTCAAAGACTCTTCAGACAAGATTAAACAAATGGAGAACCAGCTCCAACTTGTACAAATATTGCCAGCTGACTATGATGCAGACAGATGAGAGCAGATGGAACATGAAATCTGTAAGATAGACAAATCTACTAAAGTGCATGAGGAGCCAATAAATCTGGGATTCTGCTGAGCAATCAAAATAAAGCAGTTGCAGAAAAAACAGTTATGGTTTGGGTCCACATTAAATGCTGTGGCTGACAGAAATGACAAAGAGAGATGGTCTCCAGACTCTACAACCTAAACAATCTAAAGATGGACCGTTACATTCAATGTAACATCTTAGGAAAAGAATGACTAACACTTGTATGTTGTATGATAGAACACAAACACAAATGGGGTTTCAACACGGTTATAAGACTTGCTCAGATCTTTAAATTAACAGGATGACTTCAAATTCTAACATACTGAATTTTCAAATATTGTACCTCAAAGATTATACATAGTAGCTCCTTATTTGAAATTCAAATACATACAAATTTACTTCCAAAAACTTTATGGATACCTTCAAGTATTCTACTCTTATATAAATATAAAGTATCTCCCATTGGTAATGAGGGGGAAAAGCAGGGAGAACCACAACAGACCAACCATACCCAACAAAGATTTATGGTGTCTACAATGAACCTGACTATCATGTATGTACCTGGAAGAAGATAAAATAATCCCTGTCTTCACAGAATCTCCACTCTTGAAGAAGAGAAGGAAATCAAACAAGAAATTATCAGAGATAATTATGAAAGGTGAAGCAAACAGCCTGCCCTGTGGAAGGGCACAAAAGGGAAAACGAGGTAAGTGGAAGACCGATAGAGAACAGTATTAAGTTAATGTAAAGCTTAGAAAAGATAAAGGGTATATACCTGGGCATTAAAATATATTGTATGACAGAGTTGAGAGATAGCTAAATGGAGCTGATAAGAGGTGATTCATAGGAAAAATTACAAAACATGGTGGGGTGATGAATGAGGGGCAGGGGAGCTGTTAAGAATAAAATTAATTAAGGTTTTATACACTTGGAAGGAAAAGGCAAAAAAAAAAAAAGAAAGAAAGCACTTTATCTGCCTCAAGGTAAAAGAAAGCCACAAAGTAACAATTCCAAATTGCACAGGACAGAAATCCAAATAGCCATACAGTGATAAATGGCAATGCTTATTTTAGTTCAACCAAGCATTACTGAGCACTTACTATGTGGAAGGTAATGTTACAGGATGTAGCAGAGAACATAGTGTTAATGTCACTGATATAGTGCTAGCTTACTGTGTGGTAACTGTTGTTTCATTATAGTGATGAAAAACAACGTATGTTTTTAGGTTTACTCCTGACTCTGGTTTCTTAACCCTATTTTTGTATTTTAAATGCCTCAAATATGAATTCTATCTGGATTTTTAGAACTTAACCTCGGATGTTGTGGATAATCACTGCATATGCAGAAACATAACTACATGGTAGAGTATTGGCTGAATGCTCTGTATTTTTCAAGAAAAGATAAGGATGGTCAACAAAGGCTGGAAAATAGGGGACAATAACTCAGATGAAAGAGTAAGATGCATTTAAATCAAATAGTCTATAAGATGTATCTTTTCATGTGTAATTAAATATTCCTCTCATATAATCTATATATGGCTGACTGAGTTATCTGCACATTATTATATTGAGCACTTGGGGGAAAAAATAAGTAAATTAAAAATTGTTAAAATAGTCATGGAACGGGAAGAACTAGTAAATATTTATCTAGAGACCTTACATACTGGTGTCAGATTCCTTAATTTCAAAACTAATACAACCTATAAAAGAACTCATCATTTAAATGTATACAAGGGCACCAGGACAGATTTTCCCACAAGCTGTAACCTCATTAAGTATTAGTTCTGTTTTATTGACAATTCTTTAGACAAGTTTTGAGAAAACAGCCTGTAACAGCTCCTGGACCCTGTTACATTTCTACTTCTTCATTTAAAACACAAATACAATATTTCTAATAAAGTCCTTAAAAATTCTTACCTGTGTCTCATGATTCCAAACACACACACTGCCATTGTAAAGACTTGCCAACATCCATGGCTCTGTCGGATGCAAATCTACACTCTTCACTCGATCAGATCGAGCAGTTAGCTTTCTCTTGATATCAAGTCTCAGAGGCTAAGGAAAAACAAGATTAAAAAAAAGACATTAAATTGTTATACCAAATAAATCATCTTTAAAATGTTAACTAGAAACAGTATATTTCTACAAAACAATTCAGGTCTACAAAACAATTCACTTTTACTTTTCTAAGTTGTAGACAGTTCACTTCTTCACTCACAAATGTGAAAAATATGAGTATTTAAAATTTTTAAACTTATAGGAGCGGATGTCAAACTTTTGGTCTCAGGATCCATTTAAAAAACTTTGAGGATCCTAGAGTTATTTTGCTTCTGTAGGTTACTGATATTTACTATGCTAAAAATTAAACCTTAGACAACTTTAAAATATTAATTCATTTTCAAGAAAAATAAACCTATACATATTAAATTTTTTATGAAAAATAACTATATTTTCAAAAGAAACTCAGAAGAGTAGCGATGTTTTACTTTAAAAAGAAAAAAGATTTATTTATTTATGCATACAAGAACTAGGGTACAGACCAGAGTGTGGGAGGTGAGCGGATTCACCAAAGACAGAGTGGGGAGCAGAACAGGCAGACTGACTGAGATACACTGCTAAGGGGAGCAGAGGGCCAGGCAAGAGAGGTCTGCTGTGCCATGGATGCTTCACAGTGCAGCACTCATCTCGCTGCGCCACCAAGCAGACCTGTTTTACATTTCTGCAAAACTCTTTAAATTCCACTTAACAGAAGACAGTGGGTTTATACTTGTTTTGCCCTGCAATACGTAGTGGGTTGTGATATGTTGTTTTGTTGATGTATAAGAAAAAATAACTTGCCTCGCAAAGAGAAGACTATTTAGTAACTTTTTAAAAAGAGATTATTTAGTAACTTTTTCAAATAATTAGGACCATACATCTTTAATAAAACCCAAAATTTGACAAGTAGTATATGCAATGTGAAAGCTGAAACCAGGTAAACGAACTTTTTATATTTTGTTATCAAAATCCACTGTTCTATTCTGCATTTTAAATGTATCTTCACCTGTGTATCATTTTGTAACATCATGTGCTGATTATTTGCGAAGGGTTGGTTTGCTGAGCTATGTGGATCTTCCAAAGGCTGACACACTTCATTATACAGTGTTAAAAGAAAATCGCATTCATTAATACCACCACCTAGGTCAATCAATAAGTCCTGAAGTATTAGAAATCTGTTGACTCAGTGACACAAGTTTTTTAAAATTCTAATTTTCACTTGAAAGTTCTAATTTTATTGCCAGCAACAAGTACTTTCAGAAACCAGTTATTTTCTTTCAGTTTTTAGAAAAGTCTGCCAAGTAAGTCTGAATAACTGTAGTTTGTCATTTTTTTCAAGAAAAGCTCACAACTTAAACAATGTGGAAGTGCTAATGCATACTTATCTCATTACACAGAATACTCAAAAGATGTGTACTCAAGGTAATAAAATCAATATTTCTTACTGCTTCATCAATGACATTCTTAAGTTAAATTGCCTTTTCCAAAATATTGTGTGACAACAAAGAATGAATTACCATTACTACTTGGGGACACTGCAAACCTTTCATTACTTTTTCCCCATGAGTGCAAATGTCAACATAGTGAAAAATGTGAACAGTGTCTTTCTATTAGGAAACTAGTTTAAATTTGTGGACCCCCTAAGAGGATGGGAGTGGTCATGGACCACTTTGAGAACACTTACTTTATAGACTACCTAGTAAATGAATATAAAAACCTACTAAATCACAAATTTGTGCTGATGTCATTAGTATCATATCAGAAAATACTCTGAAGAAGTGTTATTCATAAAGTTTCAGTAACCCTAACTGTAATACTGAGTTCTTTGGAGGAAGTAATTTATTTTGGCAATAATATTAGTAAACTCTAGACAATGTAATATATAATCAATATGGGTTATATTCATGCCTATAAAGGTCTCTGGAGTCACATGGGAATGTTTGTAATATTTTAATGGATTTAAATTACAGGAACAACTTTTAAACAAAAACTGAAATACTCTCTAGAGTCAGAAAATACTAATAGTTTATTATTTTTTTAAAGATTTATCTATTTATGCATACAAGCACTGGGGTACAGGCCAGAGGTGTGGGGGCGTGAGAGGATTCACCACAGACAGAGCCGGGAGCAGGACAGGCAGATCAACGGAAGTACACTGCTGAGGGGAGCAGCGGGCACAGCAGGAGAGGTCTGCTGCACCATGTGGGTCCAATACTAATAGTTTAAAAGTGTTTTCCAATCTTTATTTCTCATCAAAAAACAAAAGAAAGCAATTAGAAAAGCTTTTCTCAGTTCTCCCAAAGATATTATTCTAGACAGAAAGCTAATTCATCATATACATGATGTATGAGAGCAGTAGTTTTAATTTTCTCTTGGCAGATCAAGAGATACTGATTCAAAATATATTTCCTCTTAACGGGGCTTAAATACAACCTAAATGTTTATTTGGCAAGTTAAGTTACTGTCAAAACTTTATAATGATGATTATGAATGGGATATAAATTTAAGGTTACTTTACAATGCAAAATAGAGCTAGGTAATTTTGGCAGAAATAATTTCCTGAGATAAAGCAAATGCTTACATGAATTTTATTCATCTTTTTGGATCTCTATCAAATTTGGGTCTCTGACTACTTCCGATCTTGTTCTTATATCTGTACCTGCCTCCCTCACTTTCATCAATAACCTTCACCTCTTATTTTGCTTTAAAAGATCACCACAGTTCTCACTGGCTTCTCTACAAAACCCTCAAACATATTTCACTGTTATATTTTCTTATCCATCTCAAAATTTCTCCTTTCAAACCATCATTTTCACATTCCTTATTTATTTGGAGAGGCAGAATCTTTACTTCATCCACTTAGAATTTTGCCTCTTAATCAACACAGATTAGACTTCCTTTCTCTGATCTCTTCACAATCAACAAAAATGAAGTGTTTACTAAGTGCCAAGAACCATGATGGGGAGCATATCTCAAACTTTTCCTCCAGTAGATGGGGAAACTGGACACTTACAAATTGTATATATTTACCACAAAAGTGTTTAAACCACTGACTACCAAATAAAAGTTATGATCCAGGAAGTCAAGTAACCCCTCTACACTTCTACATACTCCCAATGCATAATTCCCAGCTTAAGGAAGCACAGGCAAGAGCTCTCTCTCTTTCTAACAGTTCAGTAATGACTTTGAATGAGACATTGTAGTAGGCACTCTAGAACACAAGGATAAGATACACTTATACTGTACCCTCCACTCTAAATGTCTCTCTTGTATTTAGATGCATTTAGAATTCAGCTTAAATGCTAATGATCCTTCTGATTACACTAGCTAAAAATATCCTCTCTTAGGGGATCCCATAGGATTTAATTTAACCATTCATGACACCTTGGGTAAATGTCTCTTCTTTCTTCTAGAGTGATCTTTTAGGGCAAGATCATTGCTTATTCATGTCTTTATCTCCACGGCACCTTATATATTTGAGCATGGTGGGGCTGTTTTAAGGGCACCTGTATATGTAATGCAGGTCTAGAGAATCATAGGTGATTCAAATTTCAAATGTGCAGTAGTGGGCAAATTTACCTAACATCTCTCAGGTTAATATATGTCCATTATTGAAAGCACAGCAGAGCCAAAAGAGCTGGTTATATGAGGTGGTATAATTAAGAGACTAGGAGATCTTGTTCCAGGGCTTTTAACCCAGGGGCCCCAGAAAGTTCATAGATGTGGTGATGTCTCTCTGAGTGAACCCACTAAAATCTCATGCAACACTATGTTTCTCGATGCTTAATTATTCTGAGAGTATTCCAAACTTTAACAAATTAGCCCTGAACAATCTCTGCTGTAGTTCTAACACTGCTGCACTTAGTCTTGTACAAACTTAATGTTAAGTTGCTTTTTTTTTTTTAACTGCAAGTTGAGGAATTGAATTTACTATCCCTAAGATTCTTCAAGCTCCAAACTCTTTTAATTTGTGCTTTATAACAGTAAGGCAAGGGAATGTTTAAATATATAAAATACACAGCTTCCTTACATTTTTATGTAAAGCATATTCTCAACACTATTGTTTTTTCCTTATTATTATAATACATGTGTGTGAAAGTTTTTTTTGGTATTTGAGTGGGTGAGAGTGATAAAAAAAGTGCTGACGTGACTGCCATTCTTAGCAGTCACTACACTTGCAAACACACGAATGCACACCAGTTTGACAAACAACTTCCGACCCTTTTTTTCCCTCTAGAAACATAAGCTGGGATACCCAAGCATGTCAAATTCCACTTCTGACTCCATCTACAGTTTGTTGTTGCTTTCTCTATATAAGTTCGTAGTTTGTGGTCAGCACACACTATACCAGAACAGAACCAACATGAACGCAAAATCAGCAATCACAGGCTTGAGGGCAGAATGGGGTGATTTGCCAATACCTTCTCCTGAGTTCAATGTTTTTGGCCTCCGGTACCACGAATTCTGACGCAGACCATAGAAGCTCTGGCAAACGTCTTAAGCCCGGAGGAGTAAGGGGCTCCTCAATAGCAGATGCTGCTTTCTCAAGCCACCCCCGACTCCTGGATCCCACACCCTCTCCCCTTCAAAACTCAAATCGGACCTGGGCCCAGCAAAGGTCAGGCGCCGTGGCCGTAGAGGGGGCCAAGCCACTCCTTATCCCGCTCCGCAGCCAAGGAACCCCAGGAATTAGCCTCAGCCGAAGGGACTCCGCTCCCTCATGCAGTCTAGACCTACCATGGCTGCGTCGGTCCAGGGCTCGCCGCCCTAGGTTGATGCAGGTGATGCAAGTCTCTCCGAGACCCACCGACCCCCTGACCGGCCGACAGACTGACGTGGAACTTCCGGGAAGCGATTCTCGCGATAGTGGAGGCCACGTTCCACGCGCCTGCGCAAAACTCACGCAGAGCTGGCGTTTCCTAAGCCCCGCCCCAGTTTCCTAGGCAACGTGGCCTTCCAACTGGGCGGAACCGCCTTGGAGAAAGCCGCCACCCTCACCGAGGATGCTCGCCGTGGACGGGAACCAGAGAGGAAAAACAGAAATGCTTACTCCCCTCTGGACACTAACGACAAGGAAAGCCTCCCGTTAGTGGAAGTGTGTCGCAGAGGGCGAGAAGTAGTTCTCCTCTGTATCTGTAGAACGGGAGGACGATCGAGAAGGAGAAGCGAGTTGCCGATCTAAGCCCATAGCACAACGATGGGCTAGAGATGAGGTAGAGGGTTTTCTTGGCCGGGCTCTAGACCGGTTGAGGCTGCGAAAATATGGGTCGGACTTCGGGTTTCAGGCCTCTGGCCAGAGGGAGGCGAAGAGCCTTCGTCTGGAGGTCCACAGTCCTTGGGACACCCATATGTACACCTTTTTATTCATTCATTTAAAAATATTTATTGAACTTCGGCTGTGTGTCAGATATACTTTCTTCTCAAATCCTCACATCAGATCCGTGTTAACTCAGTTTTACTAATGAGGACACTAGCTCTCAAAGAAGTATCCTGATCAAGGCCTTATACTAAGTGGTATAGTCAGATTTTGATTCCGGATTGCTATGTCCTCAAAGCCCTTCGCTCTTTCTACTATATCAAAATATCTGTCAAAGTAATTGAACTCTAGAATAAGAACCCGTGCCAGAAGGTTGCAAATTAAAGTGCAAGAGTGTTTGCCTACCCTTCATTCTCTTAGATTCCCACTTTTACTTTTTAAAACACATTGGGCCAAACAAAACTTGCATTCTTGCTATATATAAACATGTACCTTTATACATGCCTGAGAAAAAGGTTGGAGTTATTTTAAACCTCTGGATTTTCAGAAAGGCAATAATAATCATCATAATAATAATTGTGTGTAAAAAGTGATATTCAGAAGAGGACATGTGGATTCTGTATCAGGTAATTTGGTTTTAATAGGAACTTTGCTCCTAATGTGACCTCTTTGTGGGCCTCATCTTTACAAAAAAATTAGGTTGAAGAATTTCTAAAGATCCATTTCTATTCTGTGTTTCTGTAATATTTAACAGTAGAAAGGGTGAGTATGGAACTGGATATAAGTGCCAACAGTGTTGTTAACAGGGTGGTCCCCAAAAAAGAAAAAAGTTCCAAAATCCCGGTCTGCCCTAAATAAGTAAAGCTAAGCAGAAATAAAAAAATTCCACACACACACAAAAAAAAAAACATAACAAAAGGAAGGGAGAAGAAAAAAGGAAAATGGAAAGCAGCAAGGAGACATGGACGAAGCATATGAAGCGGAGGGACATGTAAAACACCTGCGCTTGCTTTTTAATCTTAAACTAGTTAAAACAAATATAAATTAAAAACCCATAAAAAAGTTAACAATGGCAACTTTCATATTAATTTTAATTTTACTCTTTTCCTCCCAATTTATCTAACTCTAACCCTTTTCTATAAATCTCTACTAAAAAGTCCTTTAAACTTGTAGCAGGCTTTTAAGTCTGCTTTAAACCAATCCTATTTAACTAAATTTTTACCCTCAAGGAGATTGGTAACTTAAAAAACTTAATAACTATATTCTTTATCCTATCTATATTACACACTAATTTTATTAAAATTCCTTTCTATTAAAAATTTTATATGTTTATCTTAATACAACAAATAACAAAACCCATTCAGAGAGGGCAAGTTTAAAAGTTCTAAAGTACCCCTCTCCCTACCCTGTAGCAGTGTGATTGTATATGTAATCGAAACTAAGCTATGGAGCTATTGAGGATCACAAGTATTGAAAAGTTTACAAACATGAACTGTACCTACTTTTCTTGAATAATGGCATGCCCAGTATTTCTGATTCCTGGATACTATTGCAGTTGAGAAAGTATCTTTTGACTTGTCACAGTACCTCCTGTCATGTCTATTCTCAAGGAACTCGGTTAGGGATACTTAAATCCTGTATACCACAAGGCACTTAAGGACTTACCTAGCTGTTATTGATGAGAGACTAAAGTCCCAGCGTCACACTCCCTTTGTATCATTTTTCATTTTTCCCACTACTTTTAGTCAACGGTAAACTCTGTATTTGTATGCTATAAATTCATCTTTCAACTACTGCATACTGAATTTGTATTCTATCCAAGGCCCTGTACTAGGCACTGCCTAAAAATTAAACCCATAAAAATTCAGTCTTGCATTTTGGCTGAAAGAAATTTCATTGTAAAGAAATAAGATTCTTGGGACCTCCCTGGTGGCACAGGGCTTAAGTGTCAGCGCTATCAAGTTATCACCAGACACTACAGCATGAGTTTGATTCCCAGCCAGAGAGAGAAGCCAATTATGGTGCAGCAGACCTCTCCTGTCTCACCCGCTGCTCCCCTCAGCACTGTGTTTCAGTGGATCCACCTGTTCTGGAGTATACTCTGTCTCTGGTGAGTCCTCTCACCTTCTGTACCTCTGGCCTACACCAGTTCTTGTATGCAGAAATAAAATAAATCTTTAAAAAATAAGATTCTCAAGTATGAACTAATACATAAAATAACATTATATATATGTTTACATTCATGTAGGTTACATAGCAGGCTTAAAATATATTGTTTGCTCTTTGGACTAGAGGAGACTGGAAGGAGACTAAGAAAACTGCTCTGGAGGAGGAAAAAAAAAACATGGACAAGCTTAGCAAATTGTTAAAGAGTTTCCCAAGAGGCTGTTTGATGCACAGATATTAGTCTTACCTGGTCACTTTCTAGGATGACTATTTTAACCCTGACTTCCTACTATTGGGAGAATCGTAAGTAGCAGTTAGTGCCCTTTTACACTGCTTTCCTCCCCATTCTATATCTACCTGTGCAGAATAAGTTGAAGTAGAAATAATTCCTTAAGAAATAGTCTAGTTACTCTTTAAAGTATTTACATACATCATCACTTAGCAAAGTGGTAAGTAGAAGCACAAATAAAAACTCTAGTTTCTCTCTTCAAGGGGATTCTAATCTAATAAGCAGGAAGGGTCAGTTATGCACAAATAACTTATTACTGGAAAGAATATGAATACCTGAAAATGAAGAGCCAATAAAATACTCTGAGGATAAAATATTCCACTGGGGAGATAACACGTTTCATAAAAGTGGCAGACTTTGAACTGGACCTTGAGGTAAGGAGTATGTGGTATATCTAAGGACTAGAAAAAGTCCAGTTTACTTGAAGGACGGTACACACTTAGAAGAAAAGTGAGGAGGGAGAAGCCTGGAGAGGAAGGATGGAGCTAGAATCTGAAGATTCTTAAATAGGGAGGAGTGGGACTTTGATTCAATAAACAACGGAAATGATTGGGCTGCAAAAGAAACAGAAACATGCTCAAGTTGTACTGATTTATCTTTGTCGGTGTGTATAAAGAAATGGACTGGGACCATGACTTACTGTGCAAGCTTGAGGGAAATGGGTGCGGAAATAGTAATAACTTTTATGGAAAGTGCCCACTACTTACCCAACACTAGAATATTCGTGTTGGGTACTGCAATTCATGGAGTAATGCTAAAAAATAAGCATTATTTTTTCCAACTTGCAGAAGAAAGAATGAGGCTCAAATGTGTTAAATAATGTTCCATGTCGTACTGCTCAAGCATGAGTGACAGGTTTGCGATCTGAACCCAAGCTATCTCAAAAATGAACACATTTTACTGGACTGTAACTTCTTTTTAGCCTGAGAAATTATAGTCAGTAGAATACAGAAATGATTTGAGTTTTTAAGGAATTGGGATACACCCTAATGTTAATGTTTAGAATCTAATGAACTCAGAGGTATATCTTAAATTAGAAGAAGTGGAGCCAGAAAAATGACACACAGAAAGGTACAATTAAAGTAAGGCAGCTTAAAAAAACTGCCACAGAAGGAAAAGGAGAAAATAATATGGTGATTAGTAGTCTAAATGACTAGAGAACTTGAGAAGTCTTGGTCCTGGAGAAAAAAATTATTGCCAATAATCGGTAGCTTTCAAATATGCAGTTTCAGTCGAATAATGCTAGGGGAAGCAGGCTTTTAAGGGATTAAGAAATGACTGTATGATAAAGAAGCAGAGGTGTTGAGTATAAACTATTTTACCAAAAGATTAGTGATGAAAAGGCAAAAATGTTGCTGTTTTAGTGAAAGTGGATTTTATCCCTTTATTTAGGGTCTCAGTACACCCCTCATAGATGTATGTAACTTTGCAATATGAGTAGGAACTAGGTAGACAAATGTCAAGAGGGTATATATCGGGCATTCTAAGTGGAGAAAAGTGAAGGTTCATTTTTTCCAGAGAACTAAAAGTAGTTTAGGGTGCTTGGGCCAGAGAGTAAGAAGGGGGAGGATTGAGAATGGCACTAAAAATATAGATGAGACTCAGAGCTGAAGATTCATCATTGCTAGTTTAAGAAATCTGGACTTTATCTCGAAGGCTCTTGGGAACCATTGAAGAATGTCAAGTAGGGTAATTGTCATGCTCTATTACTGATTCATCATTGCATGTCAGTTACTTTCCCTATTAAAGGAAATGTTAAGGTTATCAGCTAGATTTCTGCATGAAGTGAATGAGTTTAGAGCACATAATCACAGACCAACCATCCACAGATAAAATTGAGTTAGAAAGCCAGTGAGCTGTCTTCCAAGAAGAATGAAGCTTGTGGTTGCCAACACTTAGAGGCAAAGTTTGACTGACTGTGAAAGAATCGATCAACTACAGTGCAAGGTGCATTTCATACAATAATGTAAGAATTTAAAATTTTTAAAATTTACTCGTGAGTTTGATGTGGAATTTGGAATGGAGGGGAATGTTCATTTCTGTTTACTTGTAGGCATAAATATGAAGCTTGTTCATGTTTTTATATGTATAATTTTTCCTTTAAAAATTGCATTAGCTTCATATCTCTAATAAACATTTTTAGAGGAGGTAGAGTGATCTGTGAATGAAATGAAGTTGCTTGTACAGATGAGATGAATAACTAGACTTTGTAAATATGCTAGTATAGATCGGGAGTTAGTCATTTAATGCTCTCCATGTAGTGTCCCACTAGCCGGGGAGTTCTATACCCAGCTTTTCACACCATGGGGTGCGAAGACTACCCCATGGTAAATCATAACTGATGGGGCTTTGAAGACTTCTTTGTCCCAGGGTTGTCTTGTGGAATGTCCTCTCTAGGACTCAATTTCATTACCTACAAAATAATGTTGGACAGACAGAATGAATTCCAAAGTTCTTTCTCCAAGCTTCTAGCGTTGTTGTCAAATGAAATGGCTGTAAGATGTAGTAATAGATACTTGTTTTTACTTAATTCATGTGCTAATACAGTGACTCTCCCTGTGTATTTCACAGAATTTGTTGCTCTTTTTCTCTGGAAGCTAACTTCAATCAGCAAATTTTTGTTGAGGCTTCATTGTACTTGGAACAACACTGTACAAACCTGAGGGTTCTAACAATGAAGCAAGGAGCCTGATGGGCATGAGGGAACCATAGACCCACGAGTGTGTGGTAAACAGACTTCCCTGGTAAACATTCTCTAACAACCAGCATAAACCTTCTTTCTAGAGAAAAGATTTTGCAAAGTTTTACATGAGCAAGTTGATAAGTTTAGAGCAATTATGTTTCCTTAAGAATTATGCCCTTGTAAATGACAGTGCTGCATATAAATAAATGAATAATAATGACAAATAGCCTGGTTAGCTGGCATATAGCAGTTACCTTTAAATTAATTGAAAAAAAAATTTAATGTAAAAGTGAAATATTTGGAGTGACAAGGCACTGCACACTATAATTTCCATCAAATTGCCTTATTCCACTTTCTTCTAAAGAATTTGTCAGCTCAAGTTGATCTAAGGGCATTACTGAATTTGAATTTAGATGTAGTTCAAGTCCCCAGGTTTAAAAATGAAGTCTTTGGGCTCTGAACTCATGATATGGTTTTGTGCCTGAAGATGATAACCCAAATCATACTGAGTTACACTACTACAGGAATTTTCATTTGTCATCAAAGCAACTTCACATTGGTACTGATTGATTCATTCACTAAAATTCAAAACACATTGTCTCTAAGAGGAGGAATTGTTTTTTGCTAAATATAGACTTACCTTGGTGCATCTGACTTTGACAATGAATACAGATGTAACATTGTCCTGAAAAGGTTTATAAATAAAGTGAATGTTAATTGGATCATATATACATATATTTACATAAATACACACCTAAATATGTAGATAAAATGAGTGAAAGAGGTAGGAGATTACAGATGATTTTATTTATATTGTCTAATTTTCCTATTATAAACATGTACTATGAAATAAAATAAGTAATTTAAAGCAAATATAAAATGTAGTAAAGAAGTTTATCATGTGAAAGAAGACTGTTTTGAGTTTGACTATAATAAAGCAAAGAAATACCATTTTCTGCATGAATCTAGATTTTCATTGTATAAATCCCATTTGAAGTACAACAAAATGAAATAGTTATATCAAGTAGTGAACAGTTTGCCAACAGAGAATATGTAAACCCCATCTGAGTGTTTCAGGGGAACCAAAAACCAGATTTTGAGAAAGGAAGTTGTCCTGTGGATTTTTTGTTAAAAGTATATTCCCGGTGGAGCTAAACAAGGAAACAATTTTGTTGGAAGGTTTGAAGTTGCAAGGGGGAAAGAGGGGCAGATGAACAGGGAACAGAGGAAGGATAGAAGATACTAAGGGACCTGGTGGCAGAGTGCATATTCAGCTGGCTGATTAATATGACCAACACACGTATTAAAATAAGGAAATACTAGTTCTTTGCCATTATCTTGAAAGCCTCCATCTCCCTAAGGGATTGGGCCCCTCCCCTGGCCTTTCCCTTATTCTAGCCTCTAAGGGGATAATGATTTTCACCAGTGTTCCCCCAGGACAGTGGTGTTAGAAATTTCTCCTGTTTGATAATGCCAGTGCCTTAATATTGTTAAATATTTTGAGTATCAACCCTGTCTGTAAGGTAAAGATAAGGAACTGGTTCTTGATACATCAGTAGACAAGGAGTAAATTTAGATTTTTTTTTCACCAAAAAACTATATTCCTAGTGAGGCAAATTATAAGGTAGGCCTGGTTGGTCTTTCTACCTCTTAGGTTCATAACCTTTCTTTTCCATCAAGTCTGTGTGCCACTTAGAAGACCTTGTCCTATAACCTTCTCAAAAGCGGGTTTGATAGATTCATTATCTAGCCTATCACTTTAATGTGCAAGTAATCAACATGTGTTTTTTTCAAACCTCAAATTTTAAAGGGGACCACAGAGTAAGAAAAGGAACAAAATTCACTTTTGAATGGTATTTTTGTTGTTATAGATAGAATTCCAGGTTAGCAGTAAAGTTTTTTTTCTAAATACATTAAAGATGTATCAGCCTACCCTTTTCTGACTTACTGTTAAAAGTTCATTATCACTATTCTTTTGAAAATAATCTTTTTTTCTTACTGCTTTAATATTTCCTCTATATCTTGGTTTTCTGCAACTTCATTATGAATTGTCAAAACTGGGTTTCATTTTATTCTACTTGGAATCCACTGGGTCTCTTAAGTCTGCAAAGATGTGTCTTTCATCAATTCTGAAAAATTCTCAGTTCTTTTTCTATTTCCTTTTTTCCCTGTTTGTCAATGTTAGAACTTTGTACCATCTTTTCCACATACTCTACATACTTTTGTGTATTCAAATGTTTTTTTCTTTTAGTACCACATTTTATATAAGTCATCTCATAGGTGGCTACTGGTTAATTATTTCTCCCATGTATTGGCAACGTTGCAAGTATGATCATGGGCTTATTAAAAAAATTTAGTTCATTCTTTTTCAGATATGGTAGATAACTTTTTATTGTTTCCAATAGTTGTTTCCAAGGTTGACATTTATTTCCATAAACATCCTTAATCTGCATGTGTATTAATTTGGGGAAGATGTCCTGTCAGACTTTTAAGTTGCTGTGGACCCATGTGTTCACTTGAACCCAAGTAGTCCCTATGGCCACAGTGATAGTGACAAATGTCATTAGGGTTTTGTTATCCAATAGTCTTCTTACCATTAGGGTAGCAGACTTTCACTTAGATATTCACCCAGAAAGTCTTTATTGTATCTTCAGATCTTTGATTATTTTAAGGTAGTATTTATTTAAATTTATTTTAGCAGTATTTTATTGTTGTTGCTTTCAGCGAGAGTGTTCATCTGAATAACCTAGCCCGCTATTACCAGAAACTAGATACCTCTAGAGAGTTCATAATTGGGTCTTAATAAAAGTGTTTTGCACATGAAAGACAATCATGATAAGTTATTCTACAGAACGGAGGTGAAATCTAGTTAAATTGGCAAGGAGCTACATCAAGAGTAGTATCACACATCAAAAGAACATTTTTAAAGGAGATGAGGCAGAGCCCTTCCCAGTCTCTTAAAAATTGACTCCATCTATGGGTGATGTGGCAGAATAGAATTTTCACGTTTGGCAAGAATTTTTCTCACATGTCTTCATATACCCTTATTCCCTACCATTTCTTTGACTGATTCTCCCTCAACAGTCTCTGTTGAATAATCTGTCTCAAATTCTTCCCCCATCTCTCTACCACCACTGTCTCCTCATGTGGATCAGAACACAACAGAAACTTTCACAACAGTTACCACTGTTCCTAGGTACAGCAGGATCTTCTCCAAGAAGGAAAAAGAACACATAAACATGTACCTTCTCATATAAATTCAAGACTTCATAGAAACCTATGTTAAAAACAACCTGAACACCAAGCCTATGATGCAATTACATTCAAAGAATATTTCTTGATGACCTATAATGAGCTAGGGAATATGTGGGCTTTTGAGCTAGATGAAAAAAGACACCACCCTGCCCTAAAGGTTCTGAACTTATTATGATAATATAAAACACACACACACATTGTCTTCACCATTATACCCAATGTCATTTCTCTTTGAAGGGACTTTATTTAAATATTTTACCTGCTTAAAAAGAAAATCAGGATGATTGGATACACTGTAAATTCAAATTGCAGCAAAAAGAGCAGAAGGCTAACTATAGATTTTAGTGGCCTGAGTCACATAGCCAATCAAGTGAATGAAAGACAGGGCAGTGGTCACCCTGTAGGTGTCATCAGCACTTATACAAAAGGACCCTCTCCCTGTACCTCAACATGGAGTATGTTCCCACAGGGAAAGGGACATACGGCAGTGGTAAGGGAGCATCCAGGGACACCAACAAGCAGTGCAAGCTGCACACTGCTACCTGTGAGCCCTGGGTAAGGAGAAACATCAATCTTGTTTTTGGCATTAGGGGAGAAGACAGAAAGACCTACATTTCTTCACATCTTTCAACAGTCAAGATTCCAGTAGAGAGGGCTCAGCATAGCTTTAGAACATTTTCTACGTATCACAACTGTACTCCTTACTCATCCTTTGCCACCCTCATCAGGAATTCACTGAAAGGTTACTATGTCCTATAAAATCTTGAGAAAGATTCACCAATAAGCAAAGATGGGGTGAGTTCCTTAGCCAGTGACTAACTAGTGGAATTGTACCATACATTTAATTTACACAATGTCAGTTGTTTGAATTTAAAAAACAAAAAACATTAGCAGTACCTCCTTTCTCCTGATGGAATGAAAACAAATGGAAGTGAATCTGCTGTTCCTTCAAAGTACCTCAGTTCCTTTGTACAGTACATAATGAGAACTACCTCATTGAGTGAGATCTGGGGTTCGAAATGGGTGATTTTCTTATCGCATCTATTCTAGTAGTGTCAGTCAGTGCTAAACCAGGAATCTGTAACTAAAGGGGAAAATGACTATATTGGATTTAATGAAAGACAGTGTGCCAGTCTCCAGCTGGCTCTTTCCTAAGCACCTTTTGAAGGATTATATGGTGGCTAGATGTATAACCCAGACTTGCTTGTATGACTGTTCTAAATGCAAAATATCTATTTTTGTGTGTGGAGAAAGAGCAATCTAGACACTAGCTAGCAAATTTAGGGTGCTAAATGGATAGTTTGTCCTGAAGAATTTAGTTTGACTGTTTCAATTCAATGACAATCTTACACAAGAGCTACTGTGTGCAAGATATGAGATGCTACTAGGGAAACAGTGAAAATTCCTGCTTTCCAAGCCTTTGCTGCTTATGTTAAGTTAAAGGAAGGAGGTGAAAATCAAAGCCAAAAGGAGCACCAAAGACAAAAGGAGGAAGATGGAATACCATCTGCCTGGGATTTGAGTAAGGTTTTTTGGAGGAGAAGGCACTGAGGAATGGGCCAGATTTCAGCTGATGGAGTCAGAAATGACAGTTGGCCATGAATTGCACAGTCTGGTGCTTCATCCAACAACTCTGAATGTATCTCCATTTTAGAGATGAGAAATCTCACAACTGCAGATGTGTGGTATAAGGTAACAACCCTACCTGTTACAAAGATAATGTTAACAAGACTCTTAGAACACACACACAACACACACACATACATACATAAATGCATACATACATAGCCTGTATAAAACATACAAATGCATGTTAACTTAGAATATATATTTAGAAATTTGAATAACACATGGGTATAACTAAGTAGCTATTTTAATTTTTTTTTTGTCATCTGCAGTGGGTGGTAGTGTTTTGGCTGCCCGACATACCCTTCCAATATGGAGAAAATTCCCCATTCCCTGGCAACTTGAGCTGAAACATGGCCATGAGCCCTTGATGCAAACTGTAACGGGCTCCAGTCCAAGCTGGATCTTGAGAGGCTGATCAACTGGGAATAATTCACAGCAGAATCCTTCAGTACCTAGGTCATGTCTGGCCAGGGAAGTGCACCTGGGCCAATGGGGAACTTCAAAGGGTTTCCTGAGTGCTGTGCTGAGCTGATCAATCCTGTGGTGAAATCATGGCAAGGCCTTGTTCTCAGTTTATACATGGCTGATACTGACATATCTAGAGTTGATGTCTATTTCCAATCTAGAACCCCACCTAGCAGAGTATCCAGTAACCTGCACACAAGCATAAGATAGGCTGGTGTTCTCAACAGTAGTTTTGGAACCTTGAAAGGAAGCCGTAAATGATATGTCGATATAAGCTATAGCTAAAGCGAATTTGGGAGAGTTAACCAATCATTACAAATTGGTCTTAGGTTTTCATATCATTTATGGAAATGTTCCTTTCTCTCTATGTATGTGGGTGGTGAGAAAACAGAATCAGTCAACAAGCTTGACCCTTGACTCTGTATGGCTCTGTTGGTTTCTTGGATCATTTCTTATTTAATCTAAAGCTAGTTCAGACTGTCTAGGTGGAATGTTCATAAAAACCAAAGCCTTAGTGTGAACATTTTCTTTAAGGTCAGGGTAATTTACAGTCTGTCTAGAGAAGCTTTTAGAGATGTAGAATGTGACTGTAATCCACAATGCACTCTCATTACCCTTGCCTCCTATTAGAAATTGATTCTGGCATAGTTCCTTCAGGTGGAAAGTGGCTCTGTCAGCAATTGCCTTTTTCTTTTTTCACATATTGGGGTTCCTCCCCAACCAAAGTATTAAAACCTATTTAATGTTACTTTAGGAAAGGTTAAATACAGTTATCACCAACATTTGGAGTTTCATATCTGCCTGCTATTTCTACTGTGCTTTACTCCTTAGGCAATTAGCAATCATGCAGAGTGGAAGATCTTTTCCTGAAATTACCTGAGCTTGACTAGACTGTGTGCCAAGTGACCCCGGAGGAAAACTCGGTCAAACAAGCACTTAGCCCTGGCCATGGTTGGGATTCTCTCTATTCCTATGGATGTCCTTTATAGTGTAGAGATAGATGAAACTGTCACCAGACTAACTGTGACAATTTTCAGCTAGACTCTAGACAAGTGCAGAGAACACATTGGTTCCCTTCGATAGATACAAGAGACAAAGAAGTGGTCAGCTCAATTTTACATGTAGCCATTAGTATTCTCCTAACTTTCAGGATATTGGGTAATGTGATGGTTAATGGTTATGTGTTGATGGAATCACAGGTGCCCACTTTTGTGACTAAACATTATTTCTGAGGGTATGTGTGAGGGTATTTCCAGATGAAATTAGCATTTTTGAGTTGGACTGAATAAAGCAGATCACTTCTCCAGCATGGGTGGATACCTCCTATGTATCCACTTGAACAGAAAAAAAGGTAAAGAACAAGAGAATTTACTCTGCCTGAGTGAAATGGGACATCTCTTCCTGCTCTTAACTTTAACTTAGATCATCAGTTTTCCTGGTTCTCAGTCTTTGAACTCAGACTGAATTGTACCACAGTGTTTCCTGGGTCTCCAGCTTGTAAACAGCAGATTATGGCACAGGTATTATCTCTTAATAGTGCCCACAGTGTCCAATTTCTGATGTCATGCTTTTGGCCCTCTCAGGATTCTCGCACCCTTTTGTGAAATATAAATATTCTCCCAGCCTCTATACAGAACATTCTATCTTTCACAGATTCCCAAATGTCAAGTAGATATTACATTTCACTTTATTTATGGTTATTATTCATTTTCAAAGCTTCCTAATATGGAAGTATATTGAATATGCCTTTTAAAAATGAAGTAGATTCCCTGGAGATTTGGGTAAGCCTGTAGAGGAAGGAAGTCCCTGGTTAACAGTCATAGATTAAGGTGGTGGATCCAATGGTCATTCTCAAACCTTTTCTCCTTATCGCAGTCCATTTTAAATACTGACTTCATTTTCCAGATTTGCTTGCAGTGAAGAATGGCTACTGGTATCAGTGATATGAAATAGAAGTCAGCTGGTAAAGATTCTGGGAAAATCATTGCTTTCCTTATAAAGGGCTTCTTAACTTGGGGAAGTTCACCACCTCTAATAATGAGTAGTTTTAATGTAAAATGATAAGAATACTTTATTCATGGATTGCTGAAAGAGTTACAAAGATTTGAAATAATGGTATCTCTAAAAAAAAAATCTTTTTTTTCCACCCTGTATTTCTTTTTACCTTTTGCCATACCTTTTTCTCTTCCAATTTCTAATTCATGGGCAACTATTCTATATTTATTATTCCTGTGAAAACATAGAAGGCACTCTTTTCTAAACACTGAGTAGATGAAGGTGAGGAAAGAGAGGACTCTGGACTTAGACTAGAGAATTCAATAGTTCAAGATGCTTTAAAATTAGTGAACATAAGCTTTGACTTCCACCTCCAGGAATATGAAATAGATGTATTTCCTGAAGTCCTCTCCCTAAGTATAAAAGGTCAGCCTGGACCCTCAGGACCAAAACAATAGCTTAATTGTGAGTTCCCAAGGTTCTCATTTTTGTACTACATATTCCAGGCTTGTTGCTGCAGAAACCAGCAACCTGGAAACACCAATGAGGACAAACAAAAAACAGCTCAGATAAAAGCCTGTTCTCACTAATCAATGGACCAGGAAAGGGGAAGCCTAGAAAGTCAGCAAACTGACTGATGATAATTGCTTTACTCCAGACAAATACCACAGGAAAAACAAAACAAAACAAACCTCTACTTTCTCTCTTCACTATACCAGCAAAGAGAAGCAGCAAGCCTAGACTTCCACCGTTACCAAGCTGCTATAAGGTGTCTCAACCTTCCCATTGTGGTGGTGTCAGAGAAGGCCAAATAAAGAGTTGGAATCTAACTACCCACTGGCTGATAGAACGCTCCACCCATCTAAGTCTCATGTAGGGAGCCTGGACTTCCACCTCTATTTGTCAATAACGAGATGCCTTTCCATCCTGCTGTGGACCAGAGGAAGCATGGTGGAGAATTAGCAGTAAGGAGAATGCCAACCCTTTAACCCCTCTGATGTCATTAGAGGCCATATGAGGGCCAGCAATGAAACATTCCTTCCCTCCCAGCTTGAGTTATTGTAATGCCAGTGTTGTATTATTAGTAGGGAGCTGAATTTCTACCTTCACCTAATAGTAACAACAGCTTCCTCTTACCTTGCTTTCAAGTGTCAAAGTTGCTGAATAGGGAACCTGGACTTCTGCCTATATCTTTCAGTAATATGCCCTCTGCTTCCTCCACCCCCACATTTAGAGCGTTGTCAGAAAAAATGAACTAAAACACAAGTGTCAAGTGAGATCAAGAGTTAAACATAATATCCAAGTGTCTAGATTTCAAGTGAAAATCACTCATCATACCAAGAATCAGGAAGATTTCAAAAGAATAGGAAAAGACAATAGTTGTAACACCAAGATGCCAGAAATGTTAGAATTATCTGACAAAGGTTTTAAAGCAGCCATCACAAAAATGCTTCACGAGCAGTTATGAACATGATTGAAATAAATGAAAAAGTAAAACCTCTTAGAAAAACCAAAAGAAAGTCTAGTAAAGAAACGAAGGTTATACAGAAGAACATTCATGTAATCAGAGACCTGAAAGAGGAGAAAGATGATAAGGCTGAAAAAGAATTCAAAGCAATAGAGGCTGGGAACTCCCCAAATTTGACAAAATACATAAACCACTAGACTTAAGAAGATGAGAGAACCCCAAACATGGTAACCTAAACAAATCCATACTAAGACTATGCCATGGTCAATTTCTGAAAACTAAAGAAGTCTTGAAAGCGAACGAGAAACGACATGGGAAAAACAATTTAAATGATGAAAGATTCTTATCATAAACCATGAAAGCAAAGGAAGTAGCCCGTTTTTTCATCTACTGAAAGAACTGTCAAGCCTGCATCTATATCCAACAAAATTAACCTCAGGACTTAAACTAGAAGTCCAAAGCATCATCCATTGCACTGCAGAGCCACCTCCAGACATTTTCAGATGAGGGAAAACTAGTAAAATTTGTCACCACTCACCTACTCTAGAAGAATGGTGAAAGGAAGTTCTTTTAAACAGAGAAGTGATGAAATTTAATGAAACTTGAAACATCAGGAAATAATAAGAACTTGTAAGCAAAATACTGGTAAATATAAAAGGCTTTCCTTTTCTTCTTATGTTTTCCATATTATGTTTGATAATTAAAACAAAAATTGCACCAGTGTCTGATATAGCTCTAAATGTACATGGAGGCAATATTTAAGACAATTTATATAGTATGTTGAGGAGGGTAAAATATGTAAAGAGAGAAGTATTCTTTATATTTCCTTAGAAGTGGTAACATAAACATATCTGTGGTTTATGCTATTATGTATAAATAGTATGATACCTAGACCAGCAACTAAAAGGTTGTCCAAAAAGATATACTAAAATGCATTGTAAAATTAAATGGAATTCTTAAAAATGTTCAATTAACTCACTGCACTGGAAGGCCAAAAAAAGAAAGAGAGAAAAAGAAAAAAAAGAAAGGTGGCTAAAAAGCAACAAAAGGGATAAAGAGAGAACAAAAAATAAAATGGAAAATGGAAACCTTGACAAATCAATGATTATATTATATGTAAATAGTTTAAACACATTAATTAATAGAGCGGCAGAGTGTATTAAAAACTGACCCAACCATATGCTATTTACAAGAAATTCAAATCTATAGGCATATTGAAAGCAATACGATTATTAAACATTAATCAAAAAAAGGGAAGAAGGGGCTAAATTTATTGTATCAGAAAATAGATTTCAGAGAAAAGAAAATTTCTAGCAAAAGAAGGACATCATATAGTGATAAAAGGATCAATCAACCAAAAAGACACAGTAATTATTTTTTAAGTACACAGGTATCTTCTTAATTTTACTTTATTTTTTAAATTAAAGATTTATTTTTATTTGTTTATGCATTAAGAATTGGTGTGTAGGTCAGAAGTTTTGGGGAGTGGGGGAAGAGAGAGAATTCACCTGAGACAGAGTGGGGAGCAGAACAGGTGGATCTACTGAAATATGGTGCCAAGGGGAGCCGTGGGCGAACAGAAGAGGTCTGCTGCACCATGGGGGTCAGTTCCCTGTTCAGAGATCAAACTCAAGCTGCAGTGGCTGTGATAGCGCTGAGACTTTACCCCGTGCCACCACGGAGGACCACCATCTTTTTTTAAAAAAAAAAAAATATTTTTTCTTTTCTTTTTTTAAATTAAATTTTTTTCCGTTACATAGTTGTAGTCTCCATAGGTCTCCTGCCATCATATTATCCATGAACCACCACCATATTCCCTTGTGTTCTTCCCTTCACTGTTCTGACCCCTCAAGACACAGCAATCTTAAATGTGTGTGACCAAGCAGTGGAGCTACAAAGTCTGTGAAGCAAGAGTCAAGCAAACTGAAAGAAGAATTAGACAAATGTACAGTTATAGTGGGGGACTTCAGCACTGCTCTCTCAACAGTTGACAAGGCAACAAGACAGAAAGTCATCAAAGATATGATAGAAGTCTGAACTCAACACCACGCACAAAAAGGATCTAATCAGCATATACTTACTATCCCAGCAAACGAGACAAGAATACATATTCTTTTCAAATGTCTACAGAACAAATACCAAAACAGACCAAAGAAAAACATTTTAATTCATAGTATTCTCTAATGACAATTGAATCAAACAGGAAATCAATGGCAGAAAGATAATGGAAATTTCCAAATACTTGCAAACATATCTAGATAATTGATGAATCACAGAGGAAGTCTCAGGGAAATAAAAAAATACATTGAATGGAATGAAAAGTAAAAAACCTATTACATAAATACTTTCTGTTCTGTCCCAAGCTCTAGAAGCAATCAGGACAATGACTGTCCATCTAGTGCAGACTAGAAACTATTTTGAATCAGAGAAAGATAAAGGCTATGCTTCTTGTGCTCTGGAGTTTTGGCCTTGGATGGATCCCCATTGACAAGATTTGAATAAATGACAGCAAATGTTGTGAATAAAGCTGTATGTATATACACAGGTGTCAACGAGTGTAAATATATGTGCTTATTCTGAGCAGAAACAGCAGCATGTTCACAAGCCTGGAGACAGAAATGAATATGTGTGCTTGGAGGACGGCAGGCGGATTCTTAGGAAAGTACACCAGTTGGCACTGATTTTCAGAGGGATTCTCATCTACACTGTCTTGTGTTCCTTCTATTACACAGTGACATACATGTAATATATCAAGTTGTGATGCCAAGGAACACCTTTTAATGAAATGCCATGCTTACCATCTGGGTAATGGTACTGCATTTCTTTGGTTCTCCAGATGACCCCAGAGGGTGCACTGCCATTGATGGCGAAGAGCCCTTGGCATGTTTGGCATGTGGCTGGGAAGTCTTGCCTCTACTTCCCTCAGGTGATGAGTGGCTGAAGTGATAGCTCGGCCTCTCTACCACCTTCTCTCTAACACTGCAGTAATCATGGCTGTGACTTAGTTCATACACCCTGACTTATGCTGTAATAGAATTTTAGAACAATGAGGTTCTTAGAGAGTTCAACCACAAAATTTACAGAAAGGGAGACTGAGGCACAAAGAGGGAAGGATCCCTTATCTAAGCTTCCCCAGCAAGCCAGTGCTTTGGGGGCTGGGGCTCCAGTCCCTCAGCGCACAGTTTTGTGGTTACTTTACCTTGTTCATGACTCTCTGGGGCAGCCTTCTTCCAGGAAAGCATCACTTGCCCGCCCCTCCAGCCCACCTAAATCTTACCCAGCTTTCATATGCCTTCTGAGCTCACGCCCCCCATGGCAGCTCTTATCAATACTATATGGCAGTTATAGAGGCATTGCCTTGATGAATCTTATCTTCTAAGGTAGTTCTTTCAGGTTAAATATAATACTTTTGACTTACTTAGCTTTTAAAGTCTTATCCAACAAAAGTTATTAAATTCTTGAAGATGGAGATCAAATGGTGTGTGTGTGTGTGTTTGTGTTCCCCCAACAGTACCGAGCATGGTGTCATGCACTGAATGGGTATATAACAAATATTACTGGATTGGATGCTGCTAGCACATGCTTGCTGCAGTGTAATAAGTGAAACAAGTGTTATGTGTGCACACATACACACACACACACACAAACACACACCCCACAACTTCAGAGATCAACCTCTCTGAAAACCACCCAATTAACCTACCAGCCAACCAACCAACCACTGAACCCATCCACCCACCAATCAACTCGCCAAACAACAGGTTAATCACATTCTCTCCTTGCAAAAATACTTTCAGCCACTAGGCGGTGCCTTAATTCTTCTCAGTGGTGGCATTTTAGCTAGCGAACGCTGGGAGTCAGCACTGAAAGTCTTTAAGTGAATCCTTCTCGATCTACTGCAGAGTGTGCAAATCATTTCCTCAGCTTATTCAGATGTATTATGATGTGCTAGGAAACCTGAGCATTCTCTCACCCTGTGGAGATTAATTACCTTGAAATATTCATTGGATTAAATGTACTTAAACATGCACCGTTTGAAACTCAGTGCTACAAAATGTCACACTCAAGCTATATATTTTGGGCATTAAATAATTAACTTCGGTGTGTGTGAAAGAGGGTAGGGGGGAAGGAAAGAGACCTTTCATAGCTGTAGGTCAGGGGTGAGGAGGATAGCTGCCAAATCAATGATTGGTGATAGCTTTCCACAAATCAGCTAAGTCCTGGCTTCACTTACTACTAGAATTATGTGGCATTAGGAAAGCTATTTATATTCTCTAAGCCTCAGCTGCATCATCTGTGAAGTGGGAATGATAGGACCTCAGAGATATGAATTTTGCTAGTCTAATACAGGAAAAGCACTAGGTTTGTACCTAACACACATAGTTAATCCTATAAAGTGAGCCTCAGCTTTTACTTATGCTTCTTTCAGCTTGGACATGGCCTTGGTCCTGGGCCACTTTCTGTCCTTCCCTGTGCCAAGGTGTTCTCAGTGAGCTCTGGGAGAAGTGGCAGAGATGGGTGTTAAGTGCACAGACTCAGAAGCCAAATTCCCTGCCCCATGGCCCAGCTCCACCGTGTACCTTGGGAAAATTACATGAAGTCTCAGTGTTTCAGTTTCTCCATGTGTGGGATAATACTACCTTGCTACATGAGGGTGTTTTATAGATCAAAAGAGTCATCACATATAAACATAACCTATAAGAATACATATAAGAACAGACTCAAGTGCATTTGACTCTTACCAGCCTTCAAGATCAGGGACTGTTTGGCTTCCCAGTTTCCTGCCCTGTTGGTCTCAGTGCCATTCTCAGATCATGGAGTTTTTAGAAGCCTCTCTACAGATCTGCCTTCTCCAAATACCACTTGCTCCATGCTCTAAACACAATCTACCCTCTTTTAACTTATTCAAATGTATCCCTTTTTATGACCCTGATTTGTGGCTACCATAGGAACTGGAGCAAACCAATTAATTTATACAAAAATGCTAATGGCTGAATATAAGTTCCAGGGAGACTATCTTATTTATTACTTATCCCGAGTACTTTGCAGGTGCCTGAACATAGAAAGTGCTCAATAAATATCTGTGGAATGGCTATTTGGATATTTGAGGAAAACAAAGCCTTCATTGAAGGCAATGTATCTTCAGTGGTAGAATTTCAGACATCTTGACAGGCTGGAAAGGAAAATGTTGAAGGCAATACATTCGTATCTGTGTTCCTCAGATTACAGTGACTAAGGGGATCTTCTTCAGGTACACATACAGCCATAATTTAAATAACATTTTGTTTTGAAATGAATATTGACTTACAAAAATGTTGAAAAAAGTACCCATCGCTCAGCTCCCCTGAATGCTAATGATAACATAACCATAGTAGAGTGATCAAACCATGAAATTAACAGCAGTACTATGAATATTACTATTAATGTTATTAATTACTATCAGTTAAGCTACAGGCCTACTTTGAATTTCACCAGTTCTTCCACAAGTGTGGCTCTCACGGTACAGTCAGCTAGTACTTCTTGGTTTCCTCCAGCCTGTGACCTTGCCACTTTCAAAGAATATTGGTCAGTTATATTGTAGAATATCTGTCAGTTGGGGCTTGTTGAACACTTAACCACCAGTAGATTCAGGTTATTTGGAAGGTGATACCACATTATCTACATAAATTAAACATAAAATACGTCATAGACTAGAGACAGAGTTTCCGCTGCTGCCTCTGCACTTGTTGGCGTAATCGGGGACAGGGAGCCACAGGGGAGGAAGGTATAAGAGGACCGGGGAAATGGGCACCAAAGAGTCACGTCCAGCAGGCTGAGGGACTTGAACTCCCCTTTGTGCTGTGGGAGGCAGAGTTGGTGGTGGGCTCCACAGCGATTCTCCCTCCAGCTCCTCTGCCTCAGTGTCTCTTAAGGGCTCATGTCCACTTCCACTCTAGGCTACATTTAAGCACCACATGCAGCTCCGGCCAGATTACAGTTGATGTGCGGTCACAGGCTTGGAGTTCTTTGCTTTCCCTGGCCAGCACAGTATCTTATCCTGGGGTGTCTGCTCTTACTGTTGGTAGGCGCTCAAGCTCTAGTTTGTTCTAGAGTTTCTCTGAGAAGGGTGGCAGGTGTTTCAGACATTTCAGCCCCAGATAGTAACTTCTTCTATAGTGAAGTCCAGGTGTTCTGGCCTGATCAGGTAACAGCTAGTCTATATGTTAAGTCTCAGACTCAAGCCAGTAGTGCATACTCTGTGCCCTCACCTCTGCAGCAATCCAGCAATGCACGGCCCTGCACCCCCTTATCCAGTGCAGTGCTGGGTCTTTGGAGCCCTGATGTTGGTGGGTGCATGAATCACTAGCTGCAGGGGCTCTGCACAGCCCCCTTGTGAGTCAAACCTTCAAATAGGAGGCTGAGCAAACACAGAAAAAGAGCTGAAGGAGAGCCTCAGCTATTTCCCTGGCTGAGGGTGACTGATTTCAGTTAGACAAGCCCTTTTTCTTCAAGCCGTGCTCCACAGTGACTTCCAAAGTGGTCTACTGCATCAGCTCTGAGTTCTAACTAGAGTAGTATTTCACCTTTGAAGGGAATGTCTTTCAAATAGACCTGTAGTCATGGAGGCTTGTGTTCAGATCCAGTCCTTCCCCTTCAGACAAATGATTTAATCTGTGTCTTACTTTTTCACCTGTGTATTGAGATTGAGAAGCCCACCTCGAGGAGTTTCTATGAGAAGTAACAACAGTGAATACAAATGTCCAGTGCGGTGCTCAGAATTGGTAATTATTCTTGCAATTATTTCCAGGATGCCATGCCCAAAAAAGGATCACGTGTACCAACATTTTGGGTGTATCAAGGTTTATTTTATGAGATCAGTAGTTCTTAAAGTGTGGGACCCTGACCAGAAGTTTCTGGGAACTGGTTAGAAAAGCAGATTCTCAAACCTCACATCAGGTATACTGAATCAGAGACTCTGGGGTGAGATTTTTGTGAGCTGTCTCAATAAATCCTGATTCTGGTACACATTCAAAAAGTTGAGAACAATTGTACTTTTTTATTTTTGCAAACTTGAGCTAAGATAATTTAAAATGGTATCATATATTACTTGTTCTCACTTTCTGCACTGTATCTGAAATAATGTAAATGTCCCCAAATGTCATCACTTACATTATTTCAAAACTAGTGAACTGAGTGCATTTTGAACAGCCTCGACACCGTGTCTACTTGGTAGTGTCTTTTTCGTTGCTATCGATTGGGATAGCAGCAGGTAACAGAAGATCCTGACTGACACTTAAGATAGCAAAATATATTAATTGGTTCATATGACAAGAACGCTACTGATGTTTGCACGGGGAACAGCTCAGCAGGGGCGTTTGGCTTCTCTGTTCTGTGATTCTCTCTGCTGCATACTTTCTAGTGTTGGTTTAGCTGCAGGATTGGTGTGGGAGGTAGCATGGCTGCAGAAGTTTAAATGTCACACCCAAACTTGTCAACGCTTTGAGAAAGAAGCCTTTTATTGTGACATTTTAAGAAATAAAAGTCTTTCCTAGCAGATCCAGAAGGGCTTCCCTTCACAACTCACCCTCTGTTCCTAAACTGTGTGCTTGCTCCAACCCAGTCACCAGCAAGATGGGAAGAATTAGCTTAGATTAATCTTGGGTTATGGGTTGACTTGTGTTTCCCCCTTCCTCCCCCCCCAAAATCCATAAGTTGAAGCCCTAAGTCCCAAGATTGAAGAATATGATCTTATTTGGAATTAGAGTCACTGTAGAGATAATTGGTTAAGATGAGGTCATACCAAAGTCATATCCTGATAAAAGGGGAAAACTTGGGCACAGGCCTGAACACAGGGAGGTTCATTTGTGAACAGAAGGCAGAGGTTGGAGTGCTGTGCACAAGTCAAGGAATGGCAAAGATTGCTAGTACACACGAGAGGGGAGAGGCAGGAGGCAGAGAACAAGTTCTTTCTCACAGTCCTTAGAAGAAACCAACCCATGGGGTCCCTGGTGGCTCAAGGGTTAAGTCTCAGCATTATGAGGCTGTCTGCAAACACTGAAGAATTCGATCCCCTTTCAGGGAGGGGACCCACATGGCGTGGCAGACCTCTCCAGTCTTGCCCACTGCTCCCCTCAGCAGTGTGTTTCAGTGGATCTGTCTGTTCTGCTCCCCACTCTGTCCCTGGTGAATCCTCTCATCCTCCGCACCTCTGGCCTACACCCTAGCTCTTGTATGCATAAATAAATCAATCTTTTTTCTTTTTTAAAGAGGGAACCAACCCTGCAGACAGCTCCACCTTGCATTTCTAGTGTCAAGAACTGTAGGACAATAAATTTCTTTTGTTAAAACCACCTATTCTGTGGAATTTTGGGCCCTAGTCAACAAATGCAGACTGAGCTGTGTTAGGTATTGGAGAGTCAATTGTCATGACCACTACATTCATCATCAGGAATAAATGTTACATAAATATCTCTGCTTCAGTGTGCAGCTAAGATGTGAAGTGTCATGAGACAGAAAGTGACAAGTTTTGGAATCCAAAGGTCTGGGTTTAAACTACATCCCTGATCTACTATGTGATCTTGGGAATATCACTTAAGCATTTTGAACCACTCAACTATAAATCTCACCACTGACCTTTGAGATGGGATATCAGTTACTAGCATGGAAGTGTTACAAGATATTTCCTAGCCTACCAAAGAGGACACCCTTCCATTAATTTTCTACCTGGTTCCAGTCTATTCTTACTTCAGTCTTTCCTATCTACCTCTACACCAGTAGAGTTTCAGCTTGTTTCTATAGACCTGATTGGTCTATAGAAAGATAAGACAGTGGAGGAGAGAAAAGGCAGAGAGGCAGAGGTTAGCCTTTGGGGAAGGTGGTCAGGCTACAGAATAAAACGGAGGGAACAAAGAGAGGAGATGAGGGAAAAAATTACCAAGAAGGCTGGGGTGGGGTAGAGAGACATAATTTTGAGACCTTTCCGCTAGTGAAGGGTTTCAGAGAGAGTATACTATTTGAGAAGGTAGAAAAGATTTCCAGGGAGATTTGCTCAGGGTTATAGATCGGATCCACTTTTATATTTTCCAAAAGGTTCTAGTAAAGAACATAATCCCTGAGTTTTTAGAGAGAGAGAATCAAGTTGGACCACAAACTAACTCTCTTGGAATTCTTGATGAAAGAATTGCGAAATTAATATGAGCACCACTTCCTACTCTTCCTCTCCCTCCACCACCCATAAGCAAACAAACAAACAAACAAAAAAATCACAGTAGTAGCCAATAAAGAAAAAAGCTGCAACTTCATGCCATAAAGTCCAAAAAGTTGTGGTTAGGGAATGAAGCAGAAGAGTTTTGCTATGACTTATAAACTTTCTACAGAAAACACTGCTGGAAGAGGTTGACTAAGAAAGAATTCTGAAAATTCACACAGCTATACTCCCACTTAGAGCAAAAGAGATTGAGGCAGGGCTGCCACTGCCAGCTAATGTAGAATACCTAGTTAAATTTTAATTTTAGAGAAACAATGAGTATTCTTCAGAGTGTGCAATATTTGGGACATCCCATACCAATAATTTATGTGCAATTTAACTGAAATTCAAATTTAACTGGTAGTTTCAGTCTTCTTATTTTGGTTAAATCTGGCAACTGAGATAATGAGAAGATATTCTCTAGAAAATTTCACAAAACAAAACAAAACAAAACAAAAAAAAAAAAAAAAAAGAGAGAGAGAGAGAGAGAAACCTGAAATAGAACAACCCCAGGAAGATCTCACTGACAATATGGCTCATCATTCCTTGAGTCCCTTTCCCAATAAGGACATCATTGACATCATTCTAAGGCCAAAGGGAAGTTGAACTGCCTGTGGCTTTAATAAAACCCCAACAGAAACAGCCAAGGAAACAGAAACATGCTTCACTTGGCTCAAATAATTCTTCTCTTCCCTACTTCACCCTCAAGATATAAGAAATCGGAGAAGTTTGAGTTACCTCAGTTTCTAGAATGTGAAGAAGACAAACAAGTTCTGGGTATAGTTGGACAAAAGGTTTATAAGGGAATATTTTTCAGAGGTGTCTACACTATAGTGAGCAAAATAAAAAGACATACATCACAAGCATGTAAACAAGCAATATGTGGATGGCACAGGATAGATGAAGAACCCTGCTTGGAAGAGAACCCAGGAATAAAAGAAAAGTTCTTCTGGCCATTCTGAGGTAACCGTTTCTGTCCAGTTGAGAGTTACCCAGGTTTTTTGGACATGAAACAAAAAGCAAGGAAAGAAAAGACCTTACATCTTTGACTAACTCTGTACATCTGGAAATTAACTCGTAATAAGAGAATAAGTAAAGTGCCGCAACAAGCAAAAACAATGTATGTTCAGGGATCTTTGCTCTACTGTTGCTTATAATAGTAAATAAAAGTGATTTATAGAGTCAGAAATTGGTTGAGTGATGGAGGAAACACATACAGTGGAAAACATACAGTGCTGGGAATGAAGTTTGGGGTCTGCCTTTTCTATTTCTGAGTGAAAATAATTAGATTATACAGCAACATGTAAAGGAAAACCCTTCAGATGTTGACCTGCACACCTATGATTGTGCACTTATGTGTAGAAACGTGCCCAAGAGTGTGTTTTCCCAAGCTGTATTGATGGCTGTCTGTGGGTGGTGGGACTTCTATATTCTCACCTTTTTCAACACTTCTCTGTATTGAATCGACTTCCACTTTCACGTCATACATGTATTGATTTATTGAAAAATAAAATGCTCTGCCTTTTTGAAAAACAAATAAAAATTTTTTACCTCTTTCTACCTCCCTTGAGCTCCAGAGATGTACAAGGTGCCTGAAATACTGTGGGGTGGGGTGAACCTGACAGAATGAGACCAGGTCGCATTTGCTTTGAAATGAGTGGTCAGATATCTTGCCTGGCCTTAGCGTAGTTCTGAACCCCTGAGCCCTTGGGAACTCTCAGGAACAGCTGCTTGACCTGAAGCTACCGATGACCAGCTGGGAAGGCAGCTGGTGGGACTTTGGGTTTGTGGCAGATGAATTATTTTGGAAAGCAGAATGGGACTGTGAGAGAATAAGAACCCAGCAACTTATTGGTCAGGCAATCTTAGGCAATTATTTCTCCTCTGTAACTTCACTTTCTGTGCCCCTACAGTGGAGTTAATAGAAGTCCATAGGGTCATGGTAGGGATCATTTAAGATAATATATGTTCCTTTGTGCTGTTAAAATAGATTTTTCATTTAATTGATGATTGGCTCTTGGGTTGAGGGAGTATTTATTGGGAAAAGTTTGGGGAAGGATAAATGCCTCCACACCCCATAGTCTACCTACATATCTAGCCTTCCACACACGTTAGGATTTCACTACTGGTGGGAGTCTTAGAATACAATTATTTGTTTCTAGAACTTGATTTCCCTGTGCATTATCATATTTCATATGTAGGCAACGAGAATTCTACTGTAATTTCTATGAATAGAACATGATTAAACAGAAATCAGGAAATCAGAACAAAAGGGAGAGCTTTGCATGCAAAAGACTTGAAATCAGCACTGAAAGGTCAGAATGACGTGTGTCATCTCACATGGAAACAGGTCTGCCATTTCCCCTGCAGGGTAACCGACTCTTAATTCTCAGTTTTTCATCTTTAGATTTCAGCTCAATTAAACAGCAGAGTCAGCCTGCTGCCCTGGGCTGAAACACAAGTCGAACATATTTGGTTACTACTAGCTTATTCAGAACAGCAATTTAGATAAAAAAAAAATAATCAAGATGAGTTACTAGCCCTGCATATTCGCTTTGGATGGACAGTCTGTCTTAGGGTATGGTGAAAACAGTCTCTCTAAAATCAGCTTAATGAAAGAACCAAGCAGAATGGGATTGCTAACCCGATCAGTTTTGGAAACATATTTCATGACAATTAGTATATCAAAGTAATGACCTCAGAGAGCTGGGTTCCAGTTCAAGCACCAAACATGTGGCCATAAAACCCAGGGTTAGTCACAGCAAGTAACATCTCTGCACCTAGTCTAGGCAATTTCTCCCTCAGATGCCATTATCTGTATTTTTTGTTGATATTAATGTTTCAAAAAGAGGGGCGTTTAGACTTGTTCTTAGCCAGGAACTTCACAATTTTAAAACTCATGAAGACCATGTCATAGTTTTCCCAAGCCAGAGTTCCCTGACCAGGGAACTTCCACCTCTTTCATGCGGGTATGGATGTGCAAGGGCCTTGACAGTCTTTACTCTCACAAATATCTCCTGTGGGGGTTGAGGGGGAGAGGAGTGGAGGAGCTTCTAGGGGCTGTGTTTTGGGTCCAATATGGCTAGGTAACGGTGATGATGCCACACCAACCGCCAAACACTGAGACAAAGCTCTTTATAGCTTTGATTATCTGTAGCCATGGGATTAGAAATTTGGCTTCGATTCTGAGTAACTCTGTGTGTATGTGTGTTTGCGTGTGTGTGTGTGTGTGAGAGAGAGAGAGCATGTCTGTGCCCACACATTAAGTGAAATAAGAGAACAGAAAGATTCCAAACAATTAATTGCCCAATTAGCTGTCCTTGCAATTATGGGAATGTGACATTCAGTTTAAAATGTAATGATTGTTTTAAATTAAATTGCCCATTTTGAAAGCGTCCTCCTGGCTCAGTCGCCATGCCAACTGCTTCTACCGTGGTGCCACTGCTTTTGCGAGGCAGGAACAATAGTCTCCCTCATACCAAGCTGGAGTCTGTTTTCTTAATTAACAAGGTTGAAACTAGGGAGGGAAAGGGCTGTGGTTAAGAGCTGGGGGTTCAGTTAGATTCCCTTTTCAGTGATTTCTCAGGCTTGAGGGTGGTCTGCCAGGCTTTTGCATCTGAGGAAATATTGCAGGGGGAGGCAGGACAGGGCCAGGAAGACTGGCTGATCAGGGATATTGCTGTGCAATATGCTAAAAGTCTTTTTTCTAAGCAGGGTGGTGTCTGGACAAAAATGAAACACAAGCGAACACGAGCAAAATGGCAGATTCTAAGGAATAACGTTTACTGAGGGTTGACTGGATCCTCACCAACAATTCTTGCTGGCATCCAGAAGTCCAAAAGGGACAGAACATGAATCCTCTTCTTCCTCTTCATTTTCAAGTATCTGTTCTCATGGACTGACCTGCTTGCCCACCCAAGGCCTATGTCTAACACACACACTAACCTGGGCTTTATTGGGCATCCCTCCTTTCTGGCATCATGTCCTCCCCCGGCCCACCTAGAAAGAGAGCACAAACCCTTAGTTGCCACATGTATCAAGAGAAGAAAGAATCAGGATTTTGACGGAGGGACTCCAGGGCCCCTTCCTGAACAGGCCTCTCTTCTGCCTTCAGGGGCAACTCAGACCCAAGTACAGGGAGGACTCTGTACCCAGTGAACATTTAACAGATGCACACTTATCTGATACTGTGTTTCTAGGGAAGCCTCACTGGCCAGCACTTATGCTCTCTTGCACTAGGAGGTGTGGCGTTCACATGGTCTTATCTAATAGGACATGACCGAGCACTTGCTTAAGAACAAAGGGAGCCTTTGTTGTATTTGGGAGAATCGGACAGATTACTTAAGTATTCTGAGTAAGGTGTTTGAAAAATGGGGATAACAAATGATTATTGAGTTACCGTAAGGTCTAACTAAGCAAATGATGGGGGGGGGGGCTCTAGTACTGCACTTGTAACATGGTAAGTACTCAAAATTGGTGGCCTTTATTATTGCATATTTATTATTCTCTTGAAAGCATGGCTTAGCATCACATTTGAGACTTCAGGGAAGCTGTTAATTCTTAAACCTTCTGCAGACATGGAGCCCTGGATGTGGAGGAGGCACAGGTTATTGGACCCATTTTCTGATCCACCCTTGACATGGCCTCCAGTAAGAGCTTCTTAAGACTGGAGTGCTAAAGCATAGATCTCATATGACTTGAAGCCCTTCAGTGACTGCCTCTGACCGCAGGATATAGGTAGGACTTTTTGTATAACAAAGGGTTCCTCTGAGTTATCTGGTCTTGGTGAGGGGACTGAGTAGGGGCAAGGTGGGTAAGTCCAACAGAGGACAGTTCTACCCATCAGGGAAAGGGCTTAGGGGCTAGTGGGTCAGAGTCCAGGATTGAATCCAGGCCTAGGGAAGACTCAGGAGCAGAATGGAAAAAGAGATTTGAGGCAAGCATTTCAGGACCCGTGGCAAGCTGGGAAGAAAGAGGGCCTCCTGGGGAAGTGGGAAGAAGTTGCCCTCTCTCTGTTCCACAACTGATGCTTAGTTGTATGAGAAGTATGGAAGCTTCCTTGCTGCCTAGTATGTGATAAGTGTGGCAGGTTGTCCATATCTTTATTGCCAAGTCGCCAGAGCACACAACTCTGGAGTATATTGTGTATATTTCATATACGCAAAAGGCAGCTTGTTCACTCTCAAGTCTGCTTCTTGCAAGTCAGACTTTCAGTGAATGTGGTTTTGATTGGTGGCAAGTTAGTCAAGCTGTGATTAGTGGCGCTTCAACTCTGGTGGTCTGTGGCTGGCTTTGTTTCCACTTCTTCCTGGAGGTGGATGTGCCCAAGTGGGCCTGGGACCAATCTTCCAAAGGTTCCCAACACGATTACAGTTACCCAGACTCAGATGATCCCCAAATGTTTCCTATTTCTCTCTCTCTCTCTCTTTTTTTAAATGAAGTACCATTGTTTTATATCCTACATTTCACATTTCTAACTGAAACTTTTCTTCAGAGACTCAAGATGGCTACCAGAGAAAATGTTAAGTATCTGCTTCTTTGTGAGTGAGGGAGGAGTATAGGAGACTTCTTTCTCAAATATGAAGTGTAAATCCTCCCCTGTAGCCTGACTTGGCACCTGGATTAAGAATGTGAGCTTCTTCCAGAACAAATGTGAGGCTCAATTGGAAAGAATCAAGAAGGAATTGTGTTGGGTAGATGAGCAACCTCTCAATGTAGCCTGACAAATATGTAGCTCACACTGGCACATGGAAAGCATGCCCAGGTTTACTGGGCTGTGACATTTTCTAGCTTGTTGAAGACCCATGACATTGAGTGGGTGAAGATTAGTTTAAGTATTTGACAGAAAAGGGCTCAGAGTGGTTAAAAATTGATTCAAGGTTACATAGGTCAGGGCAAAGCAATACTCTTTCTTCCTCCTTTCAGCCCACTCAAAGCTTGTCAGTGGTCTAGAATCCTGTGGAGATCCAGATGATAAGAGCCCATGGTGATTGAGTTGTGTGTTCTGTGCACAATTCTCTCAGGGACAACCCCACAGCAAGTATGTTCTGGAACTTTGGTGCTAGACTTCTCTCCTCCATCCCCCTATCTATGTGACCTTTGTCACAAGGCTCTCTACTGATATCAGTTCATGACAAAGTCTTCCCAGTGTGGGTGTGACCAGCAGGGAACAGGGAGAAATGAGAGAGGAAAGACAATCTTATGTAGAGAGACTGAGGCAACTCCTTCAAGTCAATGTAGCCCAACTGAACAGATCTGGGTTTTGATCTATGTGTTAACTCCAGAAAGTTAACCCCAACAAGACAAACACATTAATTGATCCCTTGGAAGATGTGGTTCCTTCTAAGGATTTTCCTACTGAATATTTGGCACCATAGAAGGAGTTAGAAACAGGACATCAGACAAACTGGCTTTCAAAGTAGCCATGGAGCAGAGTCTAATTGGCTTGTGGAGTTAACCTTTGCTTTTGGAAGAAAACAGGGATTGGAGAGGAAGGAGGAATTTTCCTCTTCTTATTTTAACGGGAGAACCAGAGTCAAGGAAAGATCTGTCGCACCCTCCTGCCCTTGACAGGAAGGCTTCCCTTTCCATGCTTCAGCAGGGGGCTATGGGTTCCTTGGCCCCTGAGATCCTCTAGGCCAGCACATCAGAGATGGCATAAGGACTCACCAGAGTTTCTTGCTTTTTTCCAGAACTCTGTCTATCCCCTTTTAAAGGGAGTCTCCCAAACTTGGCCCCACCAGGGATATCTAGTCACCCTCTAGTTTCTCCTGGGCTTTTGGTATATCGGTGTCTGCAATAAATGTGAACCCCTGGGAAGTGGGGTAAGTTCTGGAACATAGGTCAGAGAAATGTGCCAAGAGTCAGCCAGCTCTAGTCTAGGCTAATCAGGGTGACCTGGGGAAAATTGATTAACCCCTGTGTGCCTCATTTTCCAAATATACCAAGGACTTTAATACTAGTTTACCTTTGCTTCTTTTTTTTCCCTATGGAGATTACACATAGTGACAAACATGGAAATGCCAAAGAAACTGAAGGATACTTCATAACTGTAAGGTGATCGATCCTTTTAGTGATCTCTAGCCTATGCTGTGCTTGACACTTCTCCCCACTTGGAAATTAGAGCATGGGAGGCAGCAGTATGAGTTTCAATAGGTGGTTATACTTTTTAGGTTTTGTCCTAATTGGGAAGTGTTCTGGAATCAAAGTCAGTAAACTCTGAATTCAGGACCCAGCTTTCTCTATCACAAGTCCCTCTCTGACTGATAACAAAGGGAAAGGTTTCAGACTGCTACTGAGCTAGAGTGCTTGCTGCCCAGTGTCTATAAAGACCAATATTATAAAACCAGCATTTTGAGGAGGAAAAGATTTTTATTATAAGTTACCTGGGAAGGAAGCAGAAGCCAAACTCACACTTGTCTTCCCACACAGGAAAGGGAAGGGGGTCAAGATGTTTTGGGAGTAGGGGGTGGGACCAAGAACAAAGGAGTTACATTTTATTGGCTAAGTGAAGGACTAAGGTCAAAGGAACGTGGACTTGGCTGAAGTCCATTGGAAAACTACAAATCAGTTTATATGGGGACAGGTCATTTTCAAATAACCAGATCTTCCTGGTGGATAGTTCTGTTGCTTCTGGAATATGATCTAGGTAATCCCTCTTCCTGGTGGAGAGATCCCTTACTTCTGACGATGGTCCACGTTCTCCTTTTTTCTATCTTCTTGGTTCTGTGTCAGTGGTTTCTTGGTTCTAGGAGTTTAATTCAAGGTCAGTTACTTCTGAGCATGTGGCCTGGATGACTCATAACTGAGCTCTATTCCTCCTGTGAAGATGAGTTCAAAGATACTTAACCATGTGCAGGTGTCTGTGCTGATAGTAGATCAGACATGGTTTCTGGATGACCACTGAGGACCCTCCTGGCTCCAGCTTCATAAGTTTTATTGAACTGATTACATGTATGCCACTATTTTAGACAGGTTTCCTCTGTAGAGACTTGCCTTAAAGCTAACAAACAAAAGCTTCATTGAGGTGAAATTAGCAAAATAAACTAGGGACTCTGACGTCTAGTCAAGATGGAGAAAAGGAACTCCTCTGGGTCTTTTATGGCCTTATGTTTTAGAGAAAATGTAGTTGCTTCCTAGCCGATGCCTTTGCAATCCCCAGAAGTTCATCTTGATTAGAGAAAGCAGCACTCGTTTTTCTAGTTATCACAACATTCCCAACAAGGTCATTGTTCTTTAAGTCTGAAGGGATGTGAATAGTTCTGATCTGATTTGGCTTGTGTTTTAAGGCACTGAGTTCCAGGGTACTCATACCCATTTCTAGCAGGGCATTCCCCAAAGGTCCTAAGTAGGAGCCTTCAGGTCTGTGATGGGTGAAAAAGAATTTTGAGAGGGTGATCATTTAAAAATATTAAGGAAGTCTTTGGAATGAATCCTGACTCTACAAAGAAATAGTTCTTGCCTAATTCTTCCATGCTCCCTGAGAGAGCAAAAAGGACTGACAGGATTGGGGATGGGTGGAACCAAACCTAGTTTGTGATGGAAACTTCACCAATAACTGCAACTGTTTGGGAGTCTTGGAAGATGGGGTACAGCAGGAAGTTGGGGTGTAGGTACAATCCTACCACTGGGGATATAGGAAAGAATTTTCTAATTTATGCTAGCTGATCATTAGCCAAGTGGTCAATCACTCTGTATACACTGAATATAGTATAATAAGAGAATAATTAATGACACAGGCAAAGTTGCCACTAGGCCAGTTTCTCATCTTTTGCTCAATTAACATTTGGGGCTGATAATTCTTTGTTGTGAGGGCTGTCTTATGTGTATAGTAGCATTCCTGGCCTCTACCCACTAACAGCATCCCACCCTTAGTTATGGCAACCAATGACATTGCTGTTAAGTGTTCCCTGGGGGGCAAAATTGTCCCCAATTTTTGATTTTTAAAAATGGTCCCATTTTGGTTGTAAAAGCAAAACAAAGACTATTGTTTCAGCCATTATTAATTGTGTTCCTGTTACATGCCAGCCTCTGTGTTAAGGGTCTTATAGACAGGAGGATCTGATTTACCACTGGCTCCTGAATTATAAGCGCCTTATTTTCTTTTTTTATTATGAGAAACACACAGAGCAATGGGGTCTTCTGGTTGCTCTAGTTTGGGCCTTACCTCAGCTTCCTGCTGCTCAGCAGGTGGGAGGGGCAGAAAATGAGATTAGAGTCCTGTCACTTCTTTGGGTGTGCTTGTGAATAACATCTCAGTCTTTGAGTGTCCTTCCCATTTATAAAATGAAGATGACTCTTGCTTGTGAGGCTGTGATGTGAGGCTTAGAAACAAAATTTGTGAGGAGAATGAACACTCCTGCTTTGCTTACCTGTTTCCCCAAGGCCTGGCTGCTGGGCCTGGATCATGACAGATGATTAATAAATGCTCCGAATGAATAGGCTGGTAAAGAATATGTCTGGCATCTGTCACAGGCACCGACACTGATATGCACCCAATAAATTCTCAGCAGCGGATGGAAAGAGTCTATGAAGCAGACAAAGGACAGAGCTACCTGCAGATCTCAGATGCCACACAGAGCAGGACCTGAAGTAGAATGGTCTCTGTCCTTGAGTTGTTTGTGATCTGTGAGGAGGGGAACAACAATTAATAAGAATTACAAGGGGCCTCCCTGGTTAAGCAGTGGGTTTAGCAACACACTATGAAGCATTCTCAGCCACTGTGGCATGAATTCGATCCCTGCTACCCACTGGGGAGGTGACCCACATGGTGCAGCAGACCTCTCCTGCCTCCCCCTGATGCTCTCCTCAGCCTGTTGATCTGCCTGTTCTGTTCCCTGCTGTCTCTGGTGAATCCTTTCACCACCACCACCCCCACCTTGCACCACACACACCTCTGACCTGCAACCCAACTCTTGTATGCATAAATAAATAAGTCTTTTTTAAAAAATAAAAAGAATTACAGGGCCTCCCTGGTGGCGCAGTGGGTTAAGCAACTCACTGTGAAGCAAACCACAGCCACTGCAGCGCGAGTTCGATCCCTGCTGCCAACCAGGGAGGGGACCCACATGGCGCGGCAGACTTCTCCTGCTGTGCCCGCTGCTCCCCTCAGCAGTGTACTTCTGTTGATCTGCCTGTTCTGCTCCCTGCTCTCTGTGGTGAATCCTCTCACCCCCCTACACCTCTGGCCTGCAACCCAACTCTTGTATGCATAAATAAATAAATCTTTTTTTTTTTTTAAAAAAAGAATTTCAAATAACTAGACAATTGTAACTATAAAAAGTACCTCAAAGCAGAGGTTCAGAGTCACTGAAGGCTTACGCTCAGCAAGGCAGGACACCTGGAAGCCACTGTGTGGTCAGGGAAGCCAGGCCGCTGCCTGGCCTGGCCCGTGGGAGTGTGCAAGGACCTGGACTCTGGAGAGGTTTTCTTGTTTTTTTAAGATTAAAATAATGAACTTTAATAAAAGAAAACATTTCCATTGAGCTTTTAAATACTTAATAGGAGTTAAAAGTAGTTAAGCTAATAAAATAGTCTATTTTGTTCCAATTCAGTAAGTGCTTTCTTTGATTAACTTCATTTTCCTTTAAGATTGGGATTCAGGTTTGTCTGCATTTTGAAAAGGTCGCATGCCCCCAAACTGACAGCAGACAATGGGAATGTTACAGGTCAGGGAGCAGGACGTCCCCCTTTCCTGGGGATCACCCTGTTACAGTAAGGCCTCCCTTTGCATGCGAGCGCCCCAGGAGACTGGACTCTGCCTGCATCCAGACCGTGGCCCTGCCATGTCAGGGATGGCGCCTTGACTGCCTTTTCCTTCCTGACCCACCCCAGGCTCAGTGTCCTCACGTGTAAGGTGGGATTACCACTTGCAGTCTTGTGTGGAGGATTGGAGAGCTGAAGAATGTGTGGAAATCACTGGCCAAACCACGTGGCTCAAGGAAGGGCAGCTGATTATGATCCTGTAATATTGTGATTATAAGAAATACAGCTTTTGATCATTCAGATGACCTCATGTATGAGCTCATACATATTTGATCTTTATCCACGGTTCCTGGCTCAAGTTGCTAAAAAACGCAAGTTGGAAATTCCTAAGAGGCGCAGAGTGGTAATGGTGTCTTTTGCTATGTGAATGAGGTGACTTTTGGAAGCACCAAAGGTTGGGGGCTGGTCGCCAGGGAAACCAATTTGAGCAAAGGGCCGGACTTTCAGTCCTGATTTCCTGAGAGGGAGAAGAAGGGCTAAAGATTGTTCAATTATCAATAGCCAAATATTTAATCAATTATGTTTATGTAGTGATCCACAAAAGAAGGGTTTCAGAAAGCTTCCTTTTGGTGCATGTGGGGCGACTGGGGAGAGTGGCAAGCCTGGAGAGGGCACCAGAGCGCCACACCTTTCTCTACACTTTGCCCCGTGCACATCTTCCATCTGGCTGTTCCTGAGCAACATGCTTTGTGATCTTGCAGGTAAGTGGGTTTCCTGACTTTTGTGATCTTTTCTATAGCAAGTTAGTCAAACCTGAGGAGGCGTCCTGGGAATCTGACTTGTGGCCAGTGGGTGAGAAGCACAGGTAATAACTTGGACTTGCAAAAGGTACCGGAAGTCTGAGGAGGAGGTGGTGGGAACCTCCAATCCCCAGCTGGTTGGTCAGAAGCACAGAAGCCTGGGGCCAGTTTCTGAGGTAGGGGGTCATCTTGGGAGATGGAGCCCTTCTGTGGAATCTGATGCTCTCTCTGGGTAGGCAGTGTCAAAACTGACTTGTGGTGTCTGGTGTCAGAGAATTACAGGTGCGTGTGGGGAAGCCACCACACACTCACATTGAAATTGGGTCCAGGAACCTTAAACAGACCCTCTCTGGGCCCCTGCAGTCTTCCACACACTAAACCTCAAGTCTTGCAATGGACTGAGACAGATTGGGAGCCCCTGGAGGACAGGAGAGCCCTCCCTGAGTGCCTCCCCTGACCCAATGAGGGCCCTAAAGCAGCTTTCCTCTCCTATCCCTGTTTTGCTCTTCACTGGAGGGATTTATTTCCAGACTCCCTGGCAGTAGGCTTCCAGCAAGTTTCTAACAGTGGGAGCAAAGACAGGAGATTTTAAAGTGGGAAGAAAGGCAAAGCCAGGGTGTTTCAGTCTCTTCCTCCTTATATTTAGGTGTTTTGTTTGGCAGTGGGTGCATTTCCCCTGAGAGCCTCTTCTACCATGGCTCAGCCTTACCTGGCACCCCTGGTTTTGTTACAATGATAAAAAGACATGTCTCTCTTTGGTCCCACCAGATAAGCATTCCCATTGTTTTCATTTACCCTCCTTGTCTGGCAACCTCGCCTTCTTATATTCTGAAAAGAAAGAACATACCTAAGAAGATAACATAGACTCTCCCCACGAATCTCCAGCTGCCTGCATGCTGGCCCTTGCCCACCTCCCCTTCTACTCCTTTACATAAATACCCCTGCCTTTGCCAAAGATCAGGATGGTGGTCTTTCAGATGCCAGTCTGCTGCCCTCATCAGTTTGCTGGCAAATTAAACTCCTTTCGCTCTCCTCAAACTGTTTCCCTTTATTGGCTCAGGGAAACTGACACCAGAGGTCAGTAACAGATTCTGGGTTCTGGTAACACCACTTGTTCCCTTTGCCCTTCCATCCCTCTTGGTGATGGCAGCTTCCTGCTGTTGCTAAGCTCTGATACCTTTAACATCTCCAAGTAGGCCAATCAATTCCCCCATCTATGTGTAGGCAATTCCTGGTACCAAGTCTGCGTGCATGCCTAGTGTGACTGTCTCTGACGGGGCTGGCAGAAGGGCACGTGCCGCGTCCTCAGGCCCCTACAGGAACCTGGTGAGGTTCTTGACGTAGTTCCTTTTCTGTGTAACAACCCCCAAATGGTGATGTTTATCCACTCTTTGGAGACCTTCCCCTTGGTACCTCCCTCGCTTTCCAAAACCTTAGCAATCCAGAAGCATAAGGAACAAGTAAAGGGAGGGCCAGACCCAGGAAAATCTATGACCAGATCTTCATGGTTCTTGAAAATTCAGTTCATTTCTATTTCATTTTCTCAAGCCCCAGCTTCTAATTGGATCTCTCTTTATAACTAGTGTAATCAGTGGACCAAAATTTAATATCCCCAACCTCTGCCCTCCTAATCAATCATAAATCGTCAGTGAAGAAAACCATTTCAAGGGAAACAATAGGATGTGGAGTCCAGCTGTAACCCCCACTTCTGTTAGGCTCAGCACCGAGGCAGCTCCTAAGCACAAGGTGCTTCCAGTGACTTCTGCCCACAGCACACCTAATTTTGAAGGAGATATAAATGCATGCTGATTTAAAGAGATTAAAGTCTGATCTGAAATGATTGAGAGAAAAGGCAGTAAAGGTGACAAACCAGGGGTCTGGGGCTTGTTGGAGTCTACCTCAGGGCAGGGGGTGCGCCAGGGAGTATCTCCTAGATGGAGGGCCTTAGACACTAGAGATAGATCCACTTCTGTTCAAAATTTGCCTCTGCTACTTACTAGCTGTGAGGTCTGGGTGAGTGTTTGAGTCCTGGAGACTCATCTGTAAAATGGGTTCCTTTGTCATGGTCTTGGAAAGAGCTCTGGAACAGCAGAAGTGCTTAAAACGTCAATTATCCAGTCTTTGAATACTGCTTAAGGATACAGGCCAAGTTTCTTGAGCTCCTGTAAGTATGCTTGTTCTCCATTCCCTTCCTAGTCACACTTAAACTTTCCTGTGTTTGGAGGGAGACAAAACCAGAGGAAGTCCCTGGGGTGTGTCTCAGTTGCTGTTGCTCTGACTGTGAGCCAGTCATTAGTCAACACATAAGTCACATCTGCCCCTCTTTTCTATATCCACAGAACCGACCTGTTCCCAGGCTGCTCTCTCCCCTGCCCTCTCCGCCCCTCCCTCTTTGCCTTCCTTGCTCCTCCTCTTCCCTAACCTCTTGCAAAGTGAATGGGACGGACAGCTGGTTTGAGAGATAAAAAACCTCACTAGTGGGATTTCAACAATACCATATTGGGTTTCTCTTCCTATTCCACCCTTGTTATAATATGCATGCGTTCAGCAATTTAAAAAATATATTTTCATAGAGTGGACCTCAACTCCCCATTTTGATTGGTCTCCTGACTGCCCCTCAGTGTCAATTTTTGCTAATCCCTAGCAGATTGGAGACTTCTCCTCCTCACTACTCCCATCCCTTCCTCTCTCCCATTTTTGCCTTCTCTTCTGCCCCTTTCTCTTCCTCCTCTCCTCTTACTTCCTCTCTCCTCCTTTCCCTCCGTTGTCCTCCTCATACTCCTTTCCCCTCTCCCCTTCTTCCTCTCGCCTCTTCCTCTGGGCATCATCACTTCCTCACAACTGTCCGTGGCAGCCAGGCTGCTCCTCCAGCTCCAGCCCGGGCTTCCCTCCTTCCAGCCGGCAGGACCTGGTAGGTAATGAAGGGGTAACACTTCTCACTGGAGGGAAGAGGGGTGGAGGGGGAGGGCATGCCTGCCTCTGCCACCTTCACGCTGTCATCACACCTGTGCCACACCCTTCCCAAGCTCATGACCTCCCCTCTGCATCTCCCCTTCTGCCGCCCTTTGCCAAACACACAGCCCTCTGTGGCCTCACATCCTGGTGCGCTTCCTGCAGCCTTGGTCTCCTCCAGCACGGCTCACCGTCTTCCTTCCTCCCTGCCGCCACTCCTTGTTCTGCTGTCCCTGCTTCTCCTCTGAACTACATATTACAGCCGCCTCTGAACAGGTGAGTCCAGTCCCTCTCCCGCCACCACCATCCTGCCCACCGTGCTGAGCATCTCCCTGGTCTGGCTCATCACTGTCCTTGGGGCCTACGCTGACCCCCATCACACTCCGGTGGAGCTCCCAGGTATTCACGACCTGTCCTGGTCTGAAGAACACCCTGGCTGCTCTAGAGGGTGTGACGCCTCTTCTCTACAGAGATCAGCACACGTGACAGGAACCCGATAAAGCAGAAAGTGTGTGGGTACTTCGGTCCTTTGACTCCCTGTAGGGATGGACCTGAGATCTTGCTGGAGAGGGCGCCTCGTGGGGAGCATATGTGTGAATACACATTCAAGGCAAATCACCCTTTAACTGAATGCGGCAAGGCTTGTCAGGGGTGCATGCCTGGCACCTACAGGAGACTTTATAATGATACTGATTTCGGGACTCTTGGACCTCAGAGCCAGATTCCAGAAGGTGGAGAGGGTAGGACGATGTTTTTAAAAAGTCCTTTTAGAGATCTTCACATTTGAGGAATTTCAGAAGTAAGGGGCCTCAAGGTTACAAGTTTTAGAAAGCAAAGAATGTTAATGAAGGGAATCAGTACGTCATTGTTTGTATTGTATGTGCCAGTACATAAAACAGGTGGGACAAGGGAGACTGTATGAACATTCACACACACACACACACACACACAGTATTGACTGTGTTTCAGCAGACACGCTGCTAAGATTTTATCCAATCCCTACTACTCCCTCTGAAGCAGTTCTCATTGCCCTCACTTTACAGATAGAGAAATGGAGGCTAAGAGAGGGAAAGTAACTGCTGCTCCTCGCACACCTGGAGGGGGTGGGCAGGATTCCGGCTGACGCGGAAGGCCATGCTCAAGGCTCTCGGCTGCCCATTTGTGGCCAGGGTTTTCATGAGACAGAGTTTTCTTTTTTTTTTTTAACTTTTGAGATCTGGCCCACTGGTTTATAGTTAACTGCAACCTCTCTTGACACCCCTGGAAGTTGGGGTTTTGGGTTCTGAGTCTTTCCCGCCAGTCCTGTCTCTCCTCAGTATAAACTTCCAGTGGGTCTTGCAAGGTAACCGCTTCCACCCTTTTCCCAACAGCTTGTCAGTGCTGGTTTGATATATGTCTTGGGTTGGTTCTGAAATAGCCTGAAGGGATAGAAGGAACAGAGGCAGGTGACTGGCCTTGATTCATCACAGTGAGTGCAGGAATGAAAACAGGTCCTGGTCCCCAACATGTGGCCCAGCTTTAAATGGGGCACCCTCCAGCACCTTCCTGGTGGTGCAGAGGTTAAGTCTCAGCACTATCATTCTATCAACCCCTCATCCCCTGTACCTCTGGCCTATACCCCAGTTCTTGTATGCTTAAATAAAATAAAATATAAATCTTAAAAAAAATAAGTTGGGCACCTCCAACTTGACCATCTCTGAGTTCAGATGCATCTTGTTTGAAAAGTATGATCAGTAGAATGGATACTGTCACTAACTCATTCAGTTACCTTCATTTTCATGTGGAAAATATATACCAAGAAAGTCCTACTTAGAAAATGGGAAGATTAAATATATTTGCTCTCTGTAATCGAAAATGTGCATTGCACAGTAGGATGAATGCACAGTAGGTGTCCACAGAATATACCATGGATGTGAAATGCTGGTGGTTAAAGGGAGTTGCTAGGGGCTAAAGTTGGGTTTCTTCGCTGCAGGACTTCTCAGAGCTTTAAAAATGCTCATTCTCACTGTGCATTTCTAAGATATAGTTCTCAGCATTTCTGAGGTTTTAGTGACTGAACTTTCACAAAGTCTTGGGAGTTTAACTTTTTCTAGAACATGCTTTGCAAAACTTAGGATGTTGAAAACTACTAATAAATATTAGCCCCTTCCTTGTGCAGAGTGCTTTCTAGCTAGTTCCGACCGGGTTTTCAGATATCTCTTTCGATGGGTTTTCTTGAGGAGGGGAGTCATTTGAAGTTGTGGTGGGCAGAGGTAAGACTGGATGCAATCAACTGGGGAACATGGGCTCTTGAAGAAACTCGGGGAGCTAGGGACAAAGGATCACTTAACGAGTTCCTGCACTTGGTCTCCAGTTTGTCTCCAGAACACCTGTGTTCCCCAGGGCTCATGGGAGCCCTGCACCAGGTCCCTAAGCAGCATGAGAGTCCAGCCAGAAATTCCCTGGCTTTCTTGCCTTGTGAGCATGGCATGGTTGTTGGGGAGCACAGCTTGCCAGGAGGCCCACAGCATGGCTGCCTGTCAGAAGAACTTGAGCCAAGACTGGCTCTGGGCCATGTGGCCAGATTACAGCTCTTCTCTCCGTCCACAATCCTATTTAGGATGCTTGGGAACAATGAGTAATCTGATCACTCAAATTATACCAGAGAATGCTAGCACCATTTGTTACCTCTCTTGGGATAAACCTGCCTTTCAAAGGCAATCCTTGCCTAAGGATGGGGTTCCAGGCTGTGCTGCAGAGGAATGAAAGCGATGGCTTTGACCAGTAATGCCTTCCCAGGGCCTCGTGAATGATCCACCATAAATCCTCCTATTAACTACTCTGCCCTTCCAGGTGCACTATTGCATTTGTGTATTCAGCAGGAAAACATTATGCTGCTTAGAGTAATGAACCTAATGTTCTGGAAGAATCAGGGGACCTTGGAGGTACTGACCTATTGCTACTTAACATCTACTCACCTGGACCCCTGGGATCATGGAGGGAGTAACTCCACATAATGATCAGACCTCGAAGGGAGTGAGCCCTTACCGTAGACCAGCTCTCATTCCAAGCACATATTAAGTTGCTTGTACATATTAAGTTGCTTAATCCTCCCGTGACCCAGGAAAGGAGATGCCAGTTTTGTCTTTCCCATTTTTTATACAAGATAAAAGTGAGGACAGAGTGGCCAGAAGATGTGCCTATGGTCCCTTAGATAAGGTGTGGCGTGGCAGGACTTGAACTCTGGCTGCTTGGTAGTACTTAGTGTCTCCTCCACGGGGCTGCCAGCCCTCCCCAGGCGAGAGACAGAGTCCTGCCCGGAATGAGGGTAGCTGGGACCTCAGAACTGCAGAGGCCTTTAGAGCTAGTTCTGCTTGGGCTGCCCGAGGAAAAGTACACGCTGGAAGCACATGCATCAGAAAATAGAATCTGGAAGAAATGAATGTGCTAGCCAAAAGAATTAATCTCAAATGGGTAATATTCAAAAATGAGTAAGGGATGTTGTGTTTGCCAGCAAATGCTTTCAGCTCCCCCAGACAAACTCACGAAAAGCACAGAGAACTAAAACAACAGCAGAAACAATCACTGTCATATAGAAAACCACAATGTAGGCAAATCTCCTCTTCTGCTTGTGGATAAAACTGGCAGTTCTAGAAATAAGAGGAGATAGACATAAGGGATTTCAAAGTATAGATGTGGTGTTTATTATTTTTTTTTCATTTAATTCCATTTTTTCAAAGAAATACATTCATTTAGTGTAGAACTCATCTAGATGCCTTGTGGATCTGTCAGGAGTTGGGGAGTCCTTGTGGCTGTTCCCCAAAGACCATGGAGATGCTCTTTGTGAGGAGTGTGCAGCACATGCTCTCAGGAGCCCTGTGGCCGTTACTTCTTCTTGAACACCTGATGGCACACCTGTTCCAGGCACGTCAGCTCCTGCAACAGCAGAAAATGGGTGAGGGAGTAAAAGCCCGGCCTTCCTTCCAGCCAGCGCTTGACCCTCTTGGTGTCTGTGTGTTGAGGGTGGGAAGACTGGAGTAAAGAGGACACTTAGTCATTCTGGGCAAAGAGCATCTCACGTCCAATCAACAGACATGCCCTGCAGGTAGTAGTAATTTGATTTGACACTTGAATTGAGCTTAAACAACTATAAAAATGAAAAATGCAAAGAAATGACCCTCCTGGGCAGCATTTTTCCTACTCTGGTGATTAAAGCAACATCACCTCATTTACAAAAGGTAGGGAAGTCTTGAAGAAGGGAAGCTTCTAGATGGGGGAAGTATTTGGAAGGCAAAAGCCTGGGAAGGCTGGTGAGCTGTCCCTCCCCGCTGGGGTTTTTCTGGCCTCTGGTTTAGCCATCAGGCAGGGGCAGGGTGTGGGTGGCCAGAGGGCACCCCCAGGCCTGACTGTGTAAACAAGATCTTCATCCAGAGAGAGGGGCCCTTAGGATTTATATATGCCTCCTGACCCTCTGAGGGAAGGAGAAGAACTGGAGAGTGGAGAGGACTGCCACATCATCAAGGCTGCTGATGATTGTCTTAGTCATAGGGACTAGTGGGGATTTTACCAAGATTTAAAAAATCCATCATCCAAACCAGAGCAGGTGGGGAAAACCGTCAGTGGAAAGCAAGGTAAATGCCTCCCATTTATCACCAGCTGACATTGCCTCCAAAATAAAGACCTCAGGTGAGTCAAGGCTGGCTCAAAAGGGTACTGTGGTGACCTGAATCCTGACTTTGGAACCAGGTATGTGCCTGACTCCACTGGTGAAAGTAAAGTGAATGAATGAAGAGCCATTCATTTAACAAACAAGTGACTCAATGTACAGAGTAAAAGACTTTTCAGTATTTGAATTCTGCGCTTCTAAATTGATTTTTAAGATTGAAGAAAGAAAAATTAAGCCATCTAGACAGATACCATTTATTTGAGGATGCCAGGAGTGGCTCTATGCTAGTACCAAATTAGCCTAAACTATTTTGGCATCAGGTAGAGGTACCTTATGATGAGCAGTCGGTGCCTGTGGTCTACAGGCAGCTTCCAGAGTCACCTTCCCCTGTCTTCCATCCCTGCAAAACCCCCTCTTCTTGCAGGCTCACAGAAGTGATCCCACCCTCCTCCAGGGCATCTTTATCCAGCTCCTCATATTTCTCCCCAGCTGGTCTTTAACAGGTGCCTGCCTTTCTCCTTGGATCTCTGCTTCCTAACTCAGCATTTTGAACTTTCCTTTTAATTGCAGCCGTTCACAGAAACAGCCATATAGATTTCTTCCTGTAGTCCCCTGAGCCAGATGGGAATGGCTTTCTGACTATATGACCACACGCATTTGGCTGGAGCTCAGGGGAGGAGTGCAGGGCCATTTTTCTTGTCAATGCGCTTGGATAGGTGAATGCAGCTTGTGGAAGTGCAGTGGAAGGGAAGGGAGCTGGGCAGAGCGCAGGACTTACCAGGTGCAGCTTGTCTCCCTCAACCCACTGCTTCCAGCCACGGTTTGCCTTCTCCCCCTTTTGCACGCACACGAGGACATCGCCTTCCCAGGTGACCAGTGACTGCAATGACAGATTCCCAGGCTGATCAAATGTCTGGTCTTGACTTGGGCTGGGCAAACCTAAAACTACAACTCTAATTCCTGTGGCCACCCCAAGCTCGTGCTTGCCCATAGGGCGGAGCCCTCACCCAACCTCAGCCAAGCTGAGATCTTTCCAATCTCATTTCCACACACTCCCTCTCTTCTAGCCAAACTGGCTTATGGATGATTTTGTTGTAGGAATATCTGCTCTTCCATGTTGCCATATGGTAAAGATAGCTATCCAAATCAGTGGGGAAAAGATACATTTGACTATATAATGATGTAGAATTTCTGGAATGTGAAAATGTCTCAAAGTCAGCATAGACATAACAAACTGAGAAAAGTGATTGTAACACATGTTAAACAATGCCATATATATACATACATTAACCTAATAGGAAATTTAATAAAGGATAAGAACCAACAGCTTACAAGGAAAAACAAAATCCTAGCAGATGGTCTTCAACATAGGAAAAGATAGTCAATCACTCATAATAAGAGGTATGCAAAGTAAACCTGCTTGTTTTTCAGATACGATGCATCATATGGTCAAAGGTCAGAGTGTGACAGCAGTGAGCTGGGGGATGTGGAGAAGTAGGCACTCTCACATGGCTGGTGGATGTATAGAGTCATATGAATCTTTTTTTATAAGGCAATTTTATATTTCCTTTTGACATTTTACAGTATATTCTTTGACTGGAAGAGATGCAGGGCCTGTGTTAGACAACCAGCTTGAGTTGACCATCCAGTTAGAGAAGCCACAGACCGAGTCCCAAGTAGCTCAAACCTCCGTGTACATATTTATAATTATACACCCCTCCCCACCAGCTCCTCCTCCTTTTGTTTTCCCTTTTACCTCTCCAAGTACTGACCTTGGGACTACCTGAACTAACCCTGGGTTCCCCTCCAGGATCTCCCCTGGGCTCCCCAATCAGACTAGCACCTTCACCTCTGGGCTGCTGTCATTCCCATCCACGCAGTGGCTCTGTTGGTGCTGGCTTGGCTGGGGGTGATTCTGATGTTAGCTGGTTTTCTTCCAAGCGTGTGCAAGCCCCATTCTGCCTTTATGAACAATATAATGCTAAGGCCCAGATGTTTCCTTTCCTTTATGTCTTCTAAACCCATTTGGAGAGAAACGGATCTGCTTTTTGTTTTTTGTTTTGTTTTTTTCCAACTCACTGTCCTTGCACATTCAGGTCTGTTTTTGGGTACAAATCTGTTTTCTACAGATAGTTAAGTTTACCAATTTTAAAAACAATATTTGACCTTGACCATATTATATGTTTTATGTACACTTTTATTCCTCCTCATTTTATACCTCAACATATTGAGCATTGTTTGCTACAGCAAAGGACGAGCAGCTTCATAAATTCTGTCAGTGGGAGGCTGGTTAAATATGGTGTAGTTCATGCCTGAAAGGAGGGGAAAGTCTATACCGAAGGAGAAGAGCCGTCTTCATAGCGTGTAGTTTTAGTTGAGAAAGCCAGGAGCAGAGAGTCCTGTGCATAAGTCAGTGTGGCATATATGCATGCGCATGTTTATGTCCCCAGAAGAAGCAAAGGAAACCCTCACTATTGACTGTCCTGGGGGGGAGCTGGGAGGCAAGGGGCCAGCATAGAAATCGAATGTCGTTTTTTTACTGTGTGAATGCTTTTTCTTACAAGAGCATGTGTTAATACTTTCCAAGTTAATTAAAAACAAAATTCCACATGTTTTCTTAAGAAATTCTGTGTCCTCCTTCAGAGCCCTCCTGTCATTGAGTGTCTTGGTGGAGTTTAATTCACAGGCTGCTCTCTTTGCTCTTCTGGGAGGGAAGTGTCTGGAATATTCATGTTCCGTTGCCCGTTGTTGGCCTTGGACTCTGAGTCCCTTTCCAAATAGATGAGAAGAACTCATTCTTCTATTTGGGCAGGGACAGTGTCTGCTGACCCCCTCCGCCCTCACTGCCTTACACATTATGTCCCCATGCATGTTGATCGGATTGGTGTCGGTGTCTCCCAATGGACAAAAAGCTCCATGGAGGAAGAGAACATGTCAGTTGTGTGTTTCTGCAATGCCAGGCTCAGCATAATGGCTAGCACATAAGAGGTGCTTGGTAAGCGTTGCTGACTGACCCGGCGATGGAATGATTTTGTTGAAATGGAATCTTGAGATAAATCCATCGGGGCGATGGGGGGTGGGGGGAGATACTGAGTACCTGTGTTTTCCATTGATGATAGTTCTTGACAACTACTCAACCTGCCTGCCTCCTTGTCTTTGTTCCTGTTACCACCAAGTGCACACTTCTCCATCAGTATGGACACTAGAGAGTGACTTCATAGCTACTTGTCTGCTTCCTCATGAGGCTGTAAGATCCCTTAGCACAGAGAAGGGGGGTCTCATTCATTTCTTTATCAATAGCTCTGCTCTTGATCCAGGCCCAAATAGAGTAGGGGCTTGGCAAATATTGCAGAAGGGACAAGAGAAAAATGTTAGTGCATGGGGACTAATATTTTATTTTATTTTTTTTTAAAGATTTATTTATGCATACAAGCACTGGGGTACAGGCCAGAGGTGTGGGGGGGGGTGAGAGGATTCACCACAGAGAGCGGGGAGCAGAACAGGCAGATCAAYGGAAGTACACTGCTGAGGGGAGCAGCGGGCACAGCAGGAGAGGTCTGCCACACCATGTGGGTCCCCTCCCCCTGGCCGGCAGCAGGGATCGAACTCGTGCTGCAGTGGCTGTGATTTGCTTCATAGTGCGTTGCTTAACCCACTGCGCCACCAGGGGAGGCCCTAATATTTTATTTTAATAACTCATATTGGGCAGCAAGATTGAAAGTTATCCTGACCCTAAGTAAACTGGCTACCAAAGACTCATGCACCGAAAGTATTATAGCCTACATAAAACAGATAAGGAGAGAGAATTCAGTGAACTAAAATTCCACAATTCAATTTGTCTTTAGTTGGCATCTTTCCCTTTATCAGAGGAGGCCTTAGAAAGAGGCTCAATTGCCTTAAAAGATCGTGAGGCTGAGCAGACGACAAGCCAGAAAAGCCATCACTTCTGAACCAGGATATGAACAGAGAGTATCCAAGGGGAATGCACTTACAGAAATTAAAGAAAGAAGCTGGATTCACTCTGCCACTTCCCCTACCACAGTGTTCAAAGTTGTCACTTTGAACAGCTACGGACAGCTGTGATCACTATGGACGCTACGGACAGCTCTGTTAGAGTAAATTAAAGATAGGTGCTGTGTCAATGTTACCTTTATAGAAATTGATAACTATGCTGGGGCTACACTAATTCTGAGGAAATACAAGCTGAATTATTTAGTATAATGTATGAGATTGTTCATAAAAATCTATATAATTAATAAAAAGAGTGCAAGTACAAATGAGAGAGCAAATGGGGCACAATGTTAAAATTGGTAGAGTATATGGGTATTCTTTGTTAGACTCTCACAACTTGTCTGTAAATTTGAACTACTCCCAATATTTTTTTTTTAAGAAAAATAACAGGTCCTTATGAGACGCATTGAAAGACACTACTAACACACTTAAATCCTCCCTATTGCACCTGCCTCTAACAAGAGTTATTCCTTCTACCTACAGCACCCTACCTCATCTCTGGCATTTCCTGAGGCGGGGCTTCCAGAAGGAGACTGGCCCCTGACTTCAAGGGCATCTCTCTGTAGCATGCATTATGGGCGCTATCATATCTGGGCCTGTCCCCTTGACTTAATTTTTCTTTTAATTGATAGATAATTCACATACTGACCTTCTTAAAGCATACAATTCAGTAAAACCACCACACTATCTAAAATCCAGAAGAGAGTCATCACTCCCCAAAACACTTCATTTGTAGCAAAGCAGCTATTCCCTTCTGCCCCTTGGTGACTACTTTCTGTCTCTATGTATTTGCCTGTTCTGGACATTTCTTACAAGTCACACAATGTGTGGCCTTTTGTGTCTGACTTCTTTCATTTATCATAATGTCTTCCAAGTTGTTTAACATGATGTATATGTCTGTACTCCATTCCTTTTTTATGACTGTATGATATTCCATTGAGTAAAGAACAGTATTTGCTTTTTAAATTTTATTTTGGGTATTTTTGAAAGGAGCTTCAAGTTCTCTTAGAAACAAGTCAAGGCAGGTTAGGAATAAATATATACTCAGGAAGAAAGAAAGAAGACCCGGGCCCCCTTGGAGAAGCTCTGACCCCATGATCAATGTGATCTCGCAGTCCTGCTCTGGGATGGCACAGAGAGGGCACTAATAGGGTCCTCTGCTGCAACCCCATTTATGCATCACTCCTCCATACTGCTGAATGTGGAGATTTTCAGAGGTGTTATGAGGATGGGCAAGAAAATGAGAAACAGAAACTTGGTGAATAAGAGAATAAGGAGTACCACACACACACAGGCTTGTACAAGCATGACATATGTGTGCATGCAACCACACATGCACACAGATACACATGCAGACACAAGTCCATGCACATATTCCCACATATATAGGCACAAACACACATGCACACAGACACATTAATTGTGTGTGCACTCCAATTGTTCACCAAGTATGGGCAACAGAAATCAGATAGACTCACCCATTCCTTGTCATCTATTTTCAGCGAAAGTGTTGCAGTTAAGTCACAGGAAATAAGTAGTCCACAGGGCACCTGCTCTGGGTTGCAATTCATGACTTATGGGAATAACCCTTTGCCAGAGACTAGGCAAAAAGCTGACTTGGGAAGTTCTCAACCCAAACTAGTGGTTTCCTGGTTTCGTATGTGTGTGTATGTGTGTGTGTGTGTGTGTTAGCCAAGACCTAGAAAAGGGAAATTATATTTCTCTAAGGGCTAAGAGCAGATCCTGGGGAGAAAAGGTGGAAGGTAGAAAGACAGAAGACGGGTAGGCATTCACAGATATCCTTTAAGGGTTAGGAAGGGCCAAAAAACATGATCTATTTCAGGAAGAGTGAGTTCTCTACCATCGAAGGAGATAGAATGAGTCAGAACAGGCTTGTTTTTCAACAACCCATGCCCAAAAGTGAAAGGCAAAGGGAAATGAATCATTTTGAGCTGATCAGGTTAGAACAGCAGAGTGATGCACAAGTTCTGAGACAAATTTTCCTATTGGTTGTGGTCTCTGAAGACTTGGTTTTTCAGCCAGAGTTCAGGAAAGCCTTTGTGACCCATCGGCCCCTTGGAGAGGTTTTACAGGGGACAGTACAGGGCCCGGAGCCCAAGACTGCCATGATGAAAGCATTTGCAAAGAACTTTCACTTCCCACTTTTCTTTAGCAAGAATCCCTAAGTAGAATTCAACCTTGACTTGAGATTATCAATGCTGCAGAACAAATTTATTGAGAAATAAAAAGTGGTTGCTCTCTTGACTTTAGAGTCACCAACAAGAACGATTATAGATTTTCCTCTCCTATGCCCCAAGAGAGGCGCTAGAGCTCTTGCTTTGGGAGAGAACTGAGACCTCTGAATTTGAAAGGACTCCTGGAAGTACTCCAAAAGAACTCCTGGGGAGGATGGGGTTCACGGTGAGGGGGTAGGACAAGATGGGGAGACCTATTTTCTTGTGGGTTGACTCTCTGCTGGGGGTGAGAACACCAGTCCTTCAGCTTGGGAGCCAGGGCAGAGATCCTGGGGCCACAGTGCACAGAGGAATTGGGGCTATGAATTTCAAGTTGCCCATGATGTATAATTGCGTGAGTGCAGTGAGCGGTCAATGGCAATCATTGTAAGTGATGAACTACAAATGCTCCCACCTTTCCTGGACTGTGGCGTCCCAGGGCTCTTAAAGTATAATACAAATGGAGTGAGGGAATCTCTAGGTACAAGTGGGATCGGATCTCTCCCCATGCTTGTTTGTGGGAAATGACCAGGTATAATTTGACCTGGAAAACTGAAGCATGAGTATGGACGCCATGAGGATGGAGCACAGGCTGTGACACCATGTGGTGATGCTGAAGGGCGGGGCACCTGCTCTAAGTCTGCTTTCCCAACCACTGCTCCCTGCTGCCCCTCTGGGTACTGCCTGCTTCTTCTGCAGACTTTCAGCCTTATGTTCTTGGACAGTGAGATAATGTATGCTCCACTCTGTGCACGGGGACGTCTGCTCACGTTGAGGGTCCTCCCTGTATTCAAACAGTTCAATTGGTTGGAAGTTTGACCTGCACGTGTGGGGAGGATTTCCTCACATATGTCTTGTGAGTTAAGCTCATGTTGAGAGAATCAACAAACTTGCCAGAGACCTCTTTAAATTACTAGGATAGGACAAACCCTGATTTCATTTAATCTGATTTTTTTGTTTGATTTGCATTTTATCTTTTAAAAAATATAAGTTGGGATCACCTAAATTTGAACATTTCTTATTAAAATGTCTGATTTCTCAACAGATAAAAGAAAAAAAAGCAACATAAGGCCTCATTCTTCCATGTCAATGCCTGGCTGGTGTTGGCTGCTCCTTTAAGCTAAGCTTCCAGAGGTTACCCTTTCTGGAGTATTCTACCTTGCTCTCTCCACTTTGTCAGCTGGGCCGTGTCAGTAGAGCTGTTGGTCTCCGACCACACCCCGAAGAGCTGAGGATCTACCCTTTCATCTCTCCTTTGCTTCTAAGCTTAGTGTGGCAGCCAACTTGATCCTCTATAAAACCTCAAGAGTTACAGGGCAGCATCCTTAGTTCATTTTGGTGCTCCTTTCCTGACTTCTCCCGTGTTTCCTGTCACCATTTTATTGGGGAGCCACATAGCCAGCCCCTGCACAGAGCGAATGAAAAAGGAACTCAAGCCCAGGCCAGTACCTGAATTTTCCGGTTATCCAGGCCCTTTGTGTGCTCTTCAAACTCCACGCCCACAGTGAAATTCAACTCATAGTTGCGGAATGTGCTGTTGGTTTTTGTCTTGAAGTTATCGCCATCTTGTTCAATGATCTTTGTCTGAGACAGATGTACTGCGATCTTGCGGGTGGCAATATCAATATCTGTTGGCAAAGGGAGTAGTGGAGGTTATGATGTGCTCAGCTAGGCCCATTCATTTCTTTAACAAGGCTAAACCCTCAGGTCCAGAGACACAGATCACGGACCAGCCACATTTCTTTGCTTAAGTGGGAAACAAGAGTTGTCTCACACTTGGCTAGTTTGGGCATCTTAGCCAATTGTCAGGAAAACGAGGGTCTCTTGGTGTCTCCTTGGGAGACTGATGGGAGAGGGTGATAGCAGACAGGGCTCACCCTTGAGTGTGCACACATACACATACACGTACACACGAACACACACACGTGCCCTTCCAGCTCCCTTCTAGCTATTTGACATATTAGGTTTCCTCATTTGCTGAACAAAAGCTTTCATGGCTTGAAAGATAAAAGACTGTTTGGAAATGACCAGTCTAGGTCTTGGGTTAAGATGGAATTTTAGTGCATGTTTACTACAGGGAAAGATTCTTACTTCCATTTCAAACAGATCAGGATGTACTTAATTAGGTTCTGCCTCTTTTGTGGGCAGTTTTATTTAGCTTCAGCACCACGGCTTGTGGAATTGGGCATGTCTAGCCACACATACTGCAGGCTACAGGATGGGGGTGTGATACATGCTTTCTGTTGGTGCTGTGAACTAAGTATCCCACCCAGCGTCTGGAGGGCTCAGGGTGCCATGGGCTCAGCTCCACAAGACTGTGGTGATTAACACGAATGGCTATAGTCAACGAAGTTTGGGAAATGAGGACTCAAACCCAAGAGAAGCTGGTTCCTGCATGGAGGCACTTCATGTCTTTAATCCAAGAACGATGGGTTGTACCCCAGCAGTGGGGTGCAGGATGAAGCAGTTCCCAACCTCATGTGGCCTGAACCCCTCTGAAGTGAGACATGCAGCTAGGTGGGTGTTTCCCAAAGCATAAGACAGAATGGACTAGCAAGACCCCTTGGAGACAGCCATGTCCATCACCTTGACCCTGAAGGTGGAGAAATCTCTCCTGTTTCATTTTTCTTCCTTCAGGCAACCGCTGGCCTGTTTGGAAGAAAAAAAGACTGGACGGGGACAATTAGTCAAGTATTTCTTGCTAAATATGAAGACTTCCTTAAAAATTTAAATACCAATAAAGAATGTGTCCCATTTTCTAGCTGTTATAAGGATGTGAATATGCAAAGAGAGCCAAGGTGGCATATTCTCTATCACAGAAACAGTCCAGGGAATGGGGACGCCTTGGTCTAACTTCAGTGCCATCACTGGATGCTCAGATGCAGATCTGGAAGCAGCAGAGGTACTGTCCTTATTGGAGCTATTACCCAAAACAAGTAATTTTGAGGATTAAATTCAGTGGTGTTTGTGAAGAGTTTGGGTAACGGCCCATAACTGGTGGCTGCTGGCGTCATCATGGTCATCCTCAAGGCCCTTGCCCTCACTGGCCAGTTTCCCCAGAGCACTCTGCATTTTCCCAGACACTCCCTGGGTGTCCACTTCCTGTACTCCTACCTTCTCCTCTAGTTCCCTAATTTCACAAGGCCCAGCCCTGACCTTGTCTTTGCCAGCCTGTTGTGCCCTTTCTGCCATTTCCCCCATCTGCCACTGAAGAAACTTTCTGGTATTGTCTTCTGATTTTTTTTTCATGGGGCTGATTGTTCCCTTCTCCAAAGTCTCACTTCCAAGAGAACGAGAAGTCTCCTCACTCTGCATCTCCATGAGAACTGGCCTAAGGTTGGGCACACCGTAGGTGCTCAAGAAACATCATGAATAAGCTAATGAGAGCAACATGGCCTAGGACACGGGTTCTTGAAGTGAGGTGCTCAGGTCTGTGCCATCAGCAGCACGTGGGAATCTCTCACAGAAGTAAATTCTGGGGACACTCTAGATCTATAGGCAGTTGTGCCCTACTTGGGTTTTTTTAGATCAAGTGATTCTTGCATGCTAGAATTTAGAAGCACTGGTATGAAAGAGGGAGGGTGAGTGTCAGATCCAGATGTGAACGCTGTCCCTGACTTCCCAGCTATGTGACCTCAGAGAAGTCATTTTCCCTTTTGAATTTCAGTTTTCTCATTGCCAAGTGTGGGACAGAATGCTTATCTCATAGTATTAAGGCAATTTGTAAGAATTCAGTTAAAGCGATGATAAGTGCTTTACAGAGTGCCAGTGGGCTTGTGGGTATTTGATGCTCATTGACCTCTACCCCCTCGCCTTCCTGTTCAGGTCAAACAGTGAGCTGATAGCAATCAGTCCAGAGTGAAATTATCATGGTCATATACACTCATCGCCACAGCCATGTGCAGCTCCAGAGTCCAAGGGCCCTGGACTCAAAAGAAGCTGTCAGAACGGTGGCTGCTCCACTCTCCACTCACCTAACCTGGCCTGTCACCCGCACACTTGATCTAGCCTGGCTGGACACGCCTCCACCTGACTCAGCTTCCTCACTCCACAGAAACAACCTTAGCTCCTGCTCTAGCCCCTGTGCTGAGGTTCAGGCTGCACTCACTGCATGCAGGAACTGGTTAGGACAGGGGAAGGAAAACCATGGGCCATGCATAAACCAAACCAAACAGGAAAACGAGGCAGAACTGCAGAGGAAGAATTGGGAATGACAGAGAAATTTAGAATGGAAGCATTTGTAGGTGTATTTTCATTCCACAGAGATGGACCTCAGACTGAGAGAATTTAGATGGTGGCTTCAGATTACCCAGCTAGGCTAGCGCTCCTGGCGGTTTGTCTACAAACACATTCATTACCATGCACATTATCATTCTCTACTGAGTCACTCCTAACAAAAATGATAGCTTGCCCCTGATCTCTCAGACCGATAGATCACAGCTACAAATGTCTACTGCTACAATGTCTACAGAGAACTGGTTTGCCCAGGAAACTCCATTCCTAGTCAATCTTTCTGTCCAGAACTGGGGGAATCTTATTAGGGGCTTCATGCAAATGGAATCAAACATCACTGCTACTTCAGATTGAAAAATGGCCTGGCCTCTTGGCTACCCTTTAGCATTTGCGCAGACTAGTTAATCATGTCACCTCAGCTCCACCCTAGGGAACGGAGCCAAATGTTCTGTTGGTGGATTTGTTATATTTCTAATCAAAAGGAAAGATTTAACTACAGCTGTAAAATACACACACGCACACACACGGATTACAAAAATACTTTCTCTTTGCAGAGGAAATTATTTTCCTGATATGGTATTTTAACACCAGGGTTATCAAGTATGTTTTATCTGTTCTTCTGGATTAAAGGTATAGCTGAGTCTGATTTATTGCCAGGTGAAATGAATTTCTAACGCAGAGGAAAAGGTCCAAAGGCAAGCTATTTCTGAATAATATATATGGGTTGGAGCTGCTGCAGAAGAAAAAAACAACACTGAAGTGACTTTATTAAAGCATACTTTTCATAACTGCATTTTGAACAATGCAAGCTATAAAGTTGAAATATGAGGATGCTACTCAACATTAAAATACTTTGTAATATGCTTGGGAAGAAAGCTAAAGTTGCAGGCTAAAAGGGCAGGCACTCTTTGTAAATTAAAGAGCAGAGATGCACAAGTATTCATCAAATGAAATCTGAGATCTATTCCAAGTACATCTTCTCTGGGCTTTGAACCTGGACTCCTTAATTCACAAATCATCAGCACTCTTAGGCAATCGAGAGAAGCAGAGTGGAAGGGCAATCTTCTCCTTTTTCCATGTCATTTCCTTCTCCAGATAACACATTTAGAGTGGGATTGGATTGGCCCCTGCCTGCCTCTCTGCTCATTCCCTCATAGACATCTCCAAATAGGTTAAAAACTTTCCCTAGTGAGTGGAGGCAGCTTGGAGACCCTGGAGTGCCCCCCTCCTGCCCTGACTCTCTCACCCTTTCACCTACGAGCTATGTCTATGTCACCTATGAGCACTATGTCTAGTGCTCATCAGGGGGTGGGGGTCAGGGTGGAGGTGCTCCCAGTACAGGCAAGGAGAGACTGGAGCAAGGGGCCAAACTTATCTTCTCCTGGGCTTTTTCGACTTCCTGGCATTTTGCCTGTTTGAAAATTCAACTAGATACCACATGGTTGGGTAAAGACTTGGCAACATGTAAAACTTCACTGCCTGTGAGTACCAGCAGGAATCCGTATTTTATGAAAATAAATCATCCTTGCATCATCAGACACTTCTCACTCACTCACTCACTCTCTTATTCACTTCTCCTCAAGGATTCTGAGGATCTCTATTCCTGTCTGTCTACTTTAGGAGTTCCCATCCTGACAAACCTGCTCAGAATGAAGCTCCTCCATCCCTGCTCCCATGCTCAGCGCCTACACCTAGAACAGAGCTCTGGAAACTGGGACAAACTGAAATCCCATGTGAATGATGCCACTTCCCAACCAAGGTGACCCAGGCAAGGCCGTCCATTTCTCTGAGTTTCAGACTCCTCATTCTAGAAAATAGAGAGCGTGCCTTCATCCTCATCCTTGATCCACACTGAGCCCTACATCTTATACTGAAGAGCCCATTCCAATCGGCTCTACTTGTTTTTTTTTTTGTACTGGGCATTTGAATAAAAATATGCAAAACAGAATTGTTCATGCCTTTTCCCCTGCCCAGCACTCTTGTCCAAATTCACTGCTCCTCGAATCTTCCACATTTCAGGATGGAATCACCATCTTCCTATTCAGGCCTGTGCCTGAGGGCCAGCTTCATTTCCTCTTGCTCCAAATTCATCTTCACACTTTGTTGACTTTATTTCCAAAGTGTGCACTGAACCTGCCTTCAAGATCTGACCCTGTCCAGACTCTTCTTTCATCCCCTCCTTGCATGTTGACCTTTGGTAATACGACTGTTTCTGATCCCTGCTCTTAGGCTACCTTTGTACATGCCCATAGGGCCATAAATGACTTCATCTCTGCTTCCTTCAAAATTCCACCCAGAAGCCCTCAGAGAGCCTTCAATGACCCTCGTTTTGGACCCCGCTTCAGCATCTGCACATACTTATTGCAATTGTTCTATAGTTACCTCAGCTCCGTCAGGCCCATGGGAGAGAAGTGCTCATTGTCCCATCTGTGGCAGATTGTCTTTTCTTAAATGGTTGCAACAATACTTCTTAACTTTCTTGCCCTTCTCCCAATATGACTTTCCTCCATTTCCTCTCCATTCCTCCACTGAGAGATGAGGCCCTTGTATCCTACTCTTAAATGTGGGTGGGCCCATCATTACATGGAAGCAATGTTATGTGATCTCTGACCTTCAGTCATAGAAGGGCATACTGTGTCTTCTCTCTGTACACAGCCGGCACGCTCTGAGGAAACACAGGCTCACGGGGTCACCGTGTGCACATACTGACAGTCCCAGCTGAGATGTCAGTGGTCAGCCAGCTCCAGCTGCCAGAAATGGGAGTCAAATGGCCACAGCCCCAGCCACTACCATCCACACTGACTGAGGAGTCTTAGCAAGAACCACCTTGGTGAGCCCCTTCAGGCCCCAAGCAATGACAGACAATTATAAAATGACTGTAGTTCTTTCAAGCCATTACATTTTGGGCTGACTTGTCACCTCAAAGTAGACACCTGGAATACCACCCATGCATGGCTACAACTCTATGGTCTATACCAGTCAAGCTCTCCGAGAACAGAATCTGGACCTGGTTCTTCCTCAGACAGCACAGGCCCTGGCAGCCACAGGAAACATCTTAGGTGGAGAGGTCGAATGGTTCCCCATAGTCACAGCTGGGCAGTCATGGACTGTCCCCCAGCATTCTGCCTCAGCCTGCACTCTTCTCATACTCCCATGCCCTGATTCAACATGAAATAGGACCTCAAGACATAGCCTCCTTCTCTGGGTAAAAACGTACCAGCCGCTTTCCTTGCTGATAAGAGTCTAAGGCCTCAGGAGAGGCAACGTATTCTAGAAGGAGGGGAGGAGAGGTGCTACTGACCCTTGGTACTCATTCTTTCACAACTTAATGACTTTGAAAATATGGAGGCCAGGGCCTCCCTGGTGGCGCAGTGGGTTGAGTGCCACACTGTGATGCATCAGCAGCAAAGCAGTGCAAGTTTGATCCCCGGCCAGGGAGGGGACCCACGTGATGCAGCAGACCTCTCCTGCCTCACCCACTGCTCCCCTCAGCAGTGTATTTCGGTTCATCTGCCTGTTTTGCTTGCCACTGTCTCTGGTGAATCCTCTCACCTCCCATGCCTCTTGTCTGTTCCCCAGCTCTTGTATGCATAAATAAATAAATCTTTAAAAAAGAAAAAGAACATACAGAGGCCACTCAATGACTGCCACAACCTGTCACTCTGCTGAGCTAGCAAATGGGAGATCTATATGTGCAGTGAGTCACTGGGCTGGTGACAAAGCCAGTTTGCTGCCCAGCCCACAGCTCAGTTGGAATTCCTCCCTCCATACCGAGCCAGCAGCAGATCAGAGAAAGCCCGTCCTGGTGCTGGGATTTAAAACCCAGGAAGATGATAGTCACTGCGCAGGGAATGGAGTTATGCTTAGTGATATTTACACGTCTGGGATTTGTAGAGATCTCTACACATGTTCCAAATGCCAAGGGCCTCGTGATCAAAAGGCCAAGGGAGGCAAGCTTCATTGACTTGTCAGTGTTGGAAAAGCAACCCCCGCCTCGCGGGGTGCATCTGAAGAAGCTGTGCTGGGTGCTGTTTTTTTAGAAAAAGGCCACTTTCTGGAGAGCTGGTGGTGCGCCGTGTTGTCCCCACTCCCCCAGCGGGCAAAAGGAGCGGTGACAGGAGTGTTCTCCTCTCGCCTCGAGGCGAGGAAGGTGTTCCAGGGCGCCCCCTGCTGACCTGAAAGCTATAGTGGGTCTGGATTTTACACCTAAAATCGTCATAGCACTTTTCATTATTTAAGAATAAGCCACAAAATCGCCTTCTGAACATATTCCCTGAATCCAACCTGTTTATCAGACTGCTGAGACCTTGGGGCCTCCAAACAGCCGTTGTTGCGGTGCTTTCAATCATCCGGAGCGACAGCCACACCCCGCATCAAAGGGAGAAACCAGCGAGCCTGGTGCTACTGTCCCTTTCTCGCAGATGAAGAAACTGACTCTGAAAGTTCAGAAATTTGGTCAAGTGAGAGAGAGAGAGCTTCAGCTGTGCCAGTCCTTCTGGTTTGGTTTCCCTGCCTGTATGATCAGGCTCAGGATTTAACTTTCTGAGCTCAGTGCTGGGCCACTTCCCCACTTACAGAATCAGAGCCCCATTTCCACTGCCCGCTCAGGATACTGAAAATGAGAGCGCTAGGTCTCTGGTAGAAGGATTTTCGTCTCCTTCCGTTCCCCAATTATGTTGAGGTAAAAATCCAATAGCTGGGAAGGCCGGAGGACAGTCTGTGTAGGAAACTCGTCTAGAGGACATGAAGAAGGCTCCAGTTTGCACTCGGGAAACTTCACAACTATCCTTGCTCATTGACGCCCGGGAAATGTTCACGATAGAACCTCTGCACAGGAAACCTCATGATTCTCCTTCTAGATGAGATGCACAGCAGCACATTGAGAAATCGGGGCTTCTGACCCACCCCAGTCATTTTTCTCATGCTGTGCTGGGGCATGGTCCAGCCAGGATTCCTTATATGGAAAGCTTTAAAGCTGAAGAAGGTAACAAAGGAAGTCGGTGCGAGGTGAAACTAGGACAGGAAGCCAAAGCTCCTTGAGCAGTGCCTGACCACAGTGGTTGCCCAGCAAAATGAGCGCAAATAGGTCAGAGGCCAGAGGTCTCTGCTTTCTGCCAGCCCCACCAGAGACCCAACCAGAGAGTTAGCATCTATATGGATAGAGCCTTGGCCTGGAATCTAGTTCAGAACTCAATTGGTAGTGAGTTGTTTGATCATCTGATGAACGTCTCTCCTAGCTGTCTGTGGGTCTGATTTTCTCTAGATAAAGATGAGACTTGTTAGCTACTTTTTCTCCCTTCCCAATACAAGACTGACAAAAGAGCAATCAGCGCAGGAGTTAGTCATGGAAAATGCCAGGTCTAGCTGCCTATCAAAGACGAGGCTATGAAAAGAGGGAAGCGACTGCATTGGCCCCGCAGCTATGGCTTTACCCTGTGTATGTGTGCAGGTGTCCACGCATGCGTGTGTGCACGGGTCTGTGTGTGTATCTCTTCATTCAGTGTACTTTTCCTGTGTGCCAGGTGCAACACTAAGACATTGTACATATAACCTCATTTATTATTATTACCCACTTGCAGAAAAATGAACTGAGCATCAGAGATTTTGTTTGACTTACTGGATACTACATAGCTAGTCAGTGAGGAGTAAGGATTTACACCTGGGTTTGTAAAACGCCACAGTGAGTCTGTCTGGAGGAGGAGGGACAGTCCTCTCAAAATCGCCCTCCCTCCCCTAACTCCAGCGTCCTGCTTACCCAGGGCCTTCATGTAGCCCTCGAAGTTGTCATTTCTCTCCATCTCCCAGGTTCCATTCTGGTCCCTCGTCATGGTGGCGGCTTCTGGTTCAGAGTGGGTGTGTGATGAACACTAAGGAGCAGGCTGCAGGGAGAATGTCTTAGAATGAGCTGCTTTTATAGCCCAGTCACCTGGCTTAAGGCTTTGAAGATAACGGGTTCAAAGTTTACAAGCACAACACAAAGGAACTTTCCTTTCCCTTGCAAAGTTCAGCAGGACAGCAGGCAACCTCAAAGTCCTGACGTGGCCAGACATAGGTGTCTTGGTGAACTCTGCATAAATGACGATTCCAAGAAAATGGGGACTCACACCTACGGGGCTCTGTGATACCCAGTGGGAGGCATGCATCATGTGATCTCACAGGTGTTCTCTGTTATCTTTATTTATTTATTTTCAAAGATTTTGTTTATTTATGCATACAAGAGCTGGGGAACAGACAAGAGGCATGGGAGGTGAGAGGATTTATCAGAGACAGAGTGGGGAGCAGAACAGGCAGATCCACTGAAATACACTGCTGAGGGAGCAGCAGGCGAGGCAGGAGAGGTCTGCTGCACCATGTGGGTCCCCTCCCTGGCCTGGGATGTAACTCTCGCTGCTGTGCTGCAGATGCTTCACAGTGTGGCTCTCAACCTGCTGCACCAGCAGGGAGGCTCTGTGTTATCTTTAATTATTTCCATTTTACAAATGGAAAAAGCTCAAAGAAATTAAATCATATGCTAATAATAGCTGGTAAGTGGCTGTTGGGATTCAAACCCAGACCTGTCTGCTCCAAAGTTCTTTCCTTAACAGCATATTGTGGTCAACCAGGAAAGTGGGCCTGCCACTCCCTTGCTTCCCAGGAATTTAGCTCACAGGCCTCTCATAGCAGTGTTAGATAAGAAAACAAGTTCTGGGAGCATGAATCTGCTGAAAGCAGGCCGTATGTGGAAGAAGGACAGATGGGAAGCTATGGATTGGTCTGACTATGCTTGAGACCTCAGGAGCAAGTGGAGGATCACCTTGAGCAGGACAGCTGGCGTTGAAGAAGGACCCATGTTCAGTCCCGTTCTATAGGGCCAGTAAACAGGCTGGTTTGCTGCCATGACACTTGGTTCTGAGAGATGAGGCTTGAGCAGGGGCCCTACACTCTGAAGAACAGTGCTATGGGCTGAAATGGATAAACCACAAATTCCCAGAAGCGAGGACAATTTTGATTATGACACTTTGGGGACTCCAATGTATGTATACTTGTGTTGTAAAATCGAAATAAATGGTTCTGCCTATGTGAGGCTTGGGGGATATAAAGTAGCACATTTATTTTTTAGACAATATAGCAGAGACAGGAAGACACAGAGTAAAATATGGCCCAGCTGTTGTCAAAAGGCCAAAGTAGGATGAAGAAAAGAAGGGAGTAAAGAACAGCTCTCCACTGATGGAAAATAAGCAAAGGCAGCAGAAGTGAAAGCGGGAGACTTGGTCTTCATTCTCTGAGGTTCAGGCACCAGCTGCTGCAGTCTGAGCACTCTATCTTCTGGGTTGGAGGGGCAGGTACTCCCTTGAGGTTCAGGTTCAGGTTCAGGGACCTCCACAGAGCCCCTCCTACACCCAGTTGAGCCCTTTACAGGCCTCTTTTGAAGAAAAATAATTGGTCTGGTAGCAGAGGAGGTTGGGGGCAAGAATGGGGTTGCTGATTGCCACAAATCAGGGACAAGGGTTTTGATGAACAGGGGCAGGGAACCATCCACTCTGCAAGCAGGACCTTAGCGCTGAGATGCTTGCAGAAAGCCAAACTACTTGCAGACTACACCCTCAGCGAGAGTGTGAAATAGCTAAAACCTGTCAAGAGACAACCCAGAACGATGGCTATTTAGTCGGGATCTTGTGAATTATAAAAGAGTCTACTTTGCCCTTCCTCTGAGTTTGGGGTTTTTATTTATGCTTCCTGCTAAAATAAAAGGAGTCCTGAACTTTCAATGCTTTATGCTACTAGGAAGAAGTTAATGTAAAAACTACCCAGAGGGATCCATATTCAGATCAGGCCAAGCAGAATTCTCTGTGATAAAACCACACTGAATGTAAACTCAAAATCCGTAATTGTAAGGCCCACATGCAATGAGCCCACCGAAAGGCAAATATCAGCAAAAACATAGAGCAAAATTAGACTTCCAGGAGCTCCAGAGTGGGGAGCACAACAGGGAGATCAACAGAAGTACACTGCTGAGGGGAGCAGTGGGCACAGCAGGAGAGGTCTGCCATGCCATGTGGGTCCCCCTCCTTGGCCAGCAGCAGGGATCGAACTCGTGCTGCAGTGGCTGCAGTCTGCTTCACAGTGCTCTGCTCAGCCCACTGTGCCACCAGGGAGGCCACAAACATGTTTTCAATGAGTAAAAACATTTAAAATTTTTAAGCATGAAAATACATAATTTTTTAAAAAATAGGTTAAAAAATAACCAACAAGTAGTTGTAGACATTTAAAAATATAGCCATTAAAATTTAAAATGTAATAATAGATGAGTAAAAAAGTAGATTCAAGACAGCTAAAAAGAGATTTAGTCTGCAAAATAAATCCAAGGATTTATACATAGAACATAGTACTAAAAATTTTATTTATTTTACTTTTAAATTTTTTTTTTATTTTTGCATGGAAGATCTGTGGTATAGACCAGTGGTGCAGGGGCTGAGAAGATTCATGAGAGACAGAGTGGGAATAGAACAGGCGGATTGACTAAAATACAGAGGGGAGCAGTGGCAAGACAGGAGAGGTCTGCTGCACCTTATATGGGTTAGCTCCCTGGCCAGGGATAGAACTCAGGCCATAGCAGTGATAGCACTGAGACTTAGCCCCTAAGTCACCAAGGAGGCCCAGTGCTAGAAATTTGAACCATCAAAATGAAAATAAAATTTAAAAATCTTTCAGAGAAAGATAGATTACTTATGAAGAAACAATACAATAATCAGATTGATATTACTTCTCAATTCTGATGGAAGACAATAGGATAACATTAAAATAATGTGGGGAAATAGATTTGAATCTAAACCATTCATTAAGATACGAGAATTTTAAAAATAGGTAATTTCAGACATAATACTCTAAACTGGAAACAACTCGAACATCCATTTACAAGTTAATGGATAAACAAATTGGAGTACAGTCATATGTCATACAACGGTTCAGCCGATGATGGGCCAGATATATGATGGTGGTTGTCATACATGACTTAGGTGTGAGGGACACTATACCACCTAGGCTTGTATAAGTACACATTATGACATTTGCACACTGACAAAATTGCCTAAGTACACATTTCTCAGAACATATCTCTGTTGTTAAGAGATGCATGACTATATTCACACAGTGCATTACAACTCAACAGTAAAATGAAACAATCTCCTAATACACATAACAACATTGATAAGTCTCATAGATACAATATTATGCTGAGGGAAAGAAACTTAACACAAAAGATCATATTCTATATGGCTCCATTTACATGAAACTCTAGAAAAAAAAACCCAAATCTAATCTACAGTGGTATAAAGTAATTCAGAGCCTTGGTGGATATGGGGAGAGGAGGTAAGGATAGGAAACAGCACAAAGGAAATTTCTTGGGGAGGAAGGATGGAAGTGTTCATTACTTTGAGATGGAGGCTGTATGAAAATTGTGAAAACTGCAGTTGACAGCTGACCCTTTTTATGTATATAAATTATTAGTAAAAATGTATAACTTTTTGTATTCATATATTCATTTATGATTGTTCATACAAAAAGTTTTAGTATCAACCCAAACTAAAATCCCATATTATAACCTCACAAGAAGTTAGCTGACTGATATACAGTAATTATGTGCCAAGGAGGCTGTAATTATACATTGACAAGATGTTTTCAAGAAACAGAAATTTAAATATTATTTAAAAAACTTAAAAGGGGGCCTCCCTGGTGGCATAGGGGTTAAGTCTTAGCCCTATCACCACTAAGGTCAGGGAGCTAACCCACATAGCAGACCTCTCCTGTCTCACCTGCTGCTCCCCTCAGTGGTGTATTTCAGTAAACCCACTTGTTCTTCTCCCAGCTCTGTATCTGGTAAATCCTCTCACCTCTCCCCATACCTCCCCCTTCCCACGCCTACACCCCAGTGCTTCTATGCTAAAATAAAAAACTTTAAGAGGAACCACAAAAGAGTGGTTCTCAAACTCTAGCAAGTGTTAGATTCAACTGGAGAGCTCCCAATGCAGATTGTTGGGTCAGGGTAGGGACAAATAATATATATTTCTACTAAGTTGTAGGTGGTATGAATTCTGCTGGTTCCACCACAACTTGAGAATAATAGAAATAGGAGAGAAAACCAATGGGAAGAAAAAATAAAATCTGAAAATAGATTTTGGAGTTGTCCACACCAAGTTTTAAATCTAGGTTTTGCTTCCCAGCAGCAAGACTCCTGGACACTCACCTTCTTTCAGAATCAGATTCATGCTTTGAACCTCAGGGTTGTTGTAAGAGTTAAAGGAGAAGCACAAAACTCTTATCAGAGTCTCTGGCACATTATGTGTGTTGATTTCACGGGAGTGGCTGTGGCACAGAATCATAGATCAAGCTCCTGGCAAGTGTCTAACTTGTCAGACATAGGTCCTCAACAACGCACAGCTTCAGCATGGACTTCAGTCTCAGACCTGTGTGTATAGAAGGTGGGGGGTGGTAATTGGGGAAGAAAAGTGAGGGCCAGTGGAAAGCGAAAGCACTTGCCACCCAGCAACTCAGTCAGTCTTGCCCCCTTCACCTTTATTTAAAAAGGACACCCAATCTTTGACAAAGGAGCAAAGAATATGCAATGGAACAAAGACAGCTTATTCAATAAATGGTGCTGGCAAAACTGGGCTGCCACATGCAAAAAAAAAAAAAAAATGAAAGCAAACCACTACCTCACACCATATACAAAAATCAAACCAAAATGGATAAAAGAACTGAATGTAAGACCGGAAACCATAAAATATATAGAAGAAAACATAGGTAAATGTTACAAAACATACATCTCAGTAATGCCTTTAAGATGCATCCCCCAAAGCAATAAAAATGAGAGAGAAGATAAACAACTGGGATTACATTAACCAAGGAACATTAACCAAAACAAAGAGACACCACATTGATTGGGAAAAAATTTTTGCACTCCACACAACTGATAAGGGGCTGATCACAAAGATATACAAAGAACTCATAAGACTCAAGAAAAACAAAGTAAACAATCTAGTTAAAAAAATGGGCAGAAGAACTTAAAAGGCACTTCTCCAAAGAGGAGATGCAAATGGCCAACGGGCACATGAGAAAATGCTCAACATCCCTCATAATCAGGGAAATGCAAATTGAAATCACAATGAGATACCACCTTACACCAGTAAGAATGGCACGCATCAAAAAAACTAACAACAAATGTTGGCGAGGGTTTGGAGAAAAAAGAACTCTACTACTCTGCTGATGGGAATGCAAGTTAATCCAACCACTATGGAAAGCCATACTGAGGTTCCTTAGTCTACTAAAAATAGAGCTACCATATGACTTGGCAATTTGACTCCTAGGGAATCTACCCAAATTACACAAAAACACCGATCCAAAAGAATGCCTGTACCCCCACGTTTATTGCAGCACTATTTATAATTGGTAAGACCTGGAAACAACCCAAATGCCCAAAAATAGATGACTGGATCAAGAAGATGTGGTACATATACACAATGAAATACTATTCAGCAATCAAAAAAGCTAAACTAAAGTCATTTGTAGAAACATGGATGGAGCTAGAAGGGATTATGCTCAGTGAAATAAGTCAGAAGGAAAGAGAAAAAATATTGGATGGTTTCATTTTTAGGAGAAATGTAAAGGAACAAAAAAAGGGCTCAAGGAAAAGAACAACAATAATAAAAAAAATCACAACACAACAAGAACAAAAAGACAAAGAAATTGGAGGCACTTTGTTGGTCGGGAGAGAGGGACTGGGATGAGGGCAGAAAGAGCACAAGGACAGAGGTGATGGTGCACTGATGAAATGGTGGTGGGAATTCCCCGGGGACTACAACTGATGTCAAATATATATATTAATTAATTTAAAAATAAAAAGGACAGCCTGTTTTAGAAGAGGCAGCAATTTTAAAAGTTCTTTCCCAATATCCCTTAACTCTGTCTACTCATGCTGACAAATTACTACTTGGAAGTTCCATTTTTTCAGTTGCCTGGGTGAATCTGCTTCTGAATTTACTTACATAATTCTTTGTGGAGTCCTTTGGGTACCTCTCATGACTGGGAAAGCTCATCAGCAATCTTTCTAGGTTGCAAGAATCTTTCCTTCTGTAGACCACCTTGAAGAGTGCAGACGGGGGCGTTCCCAAGAAGCCTGGGTCTGAGCGTAATCTATCAGTGAAGAACAAGCACAGTAAAGTTCCCCAAGTAGTTACCTGAAGTCCCCAGAGGGTCTGACTGCTGCCTGGGTTCTTCGGCTGACTCCTCAGTTGACTCCTCAGCTGGCTTCTTGGCAGCACCAAGTCAGGCAGCTTTGTGGCCCAGGCCTGCCCAACTCCACTTGCTCTCTCCTTCCTTGTGAGGTGAGAAGGTGCTTCCTCAGCAGGAGGAATGCCATCCCCCGGATGCTCACTCAGCTTCTTTGCAGGGCGCACTCCTTTCCTTCGTATTGGGCAATGCCCCTGCCCACGTGGGTGACTCTCATGTGTGTCCCAACGGGATGTGCTTGTTAAAGAAACTAAATGCTTCATCAGATTTGGCTTCACCTGGAGATCCTGGACGAAAGGAGTTCCTTCAGCTACCAGGACAGCCTGGCTTTACTTCAGCTTTTATGTAATTTGTGCTCCTTCTGTTCTGCACCCAGAAGTCTGGTCAGGAGAGCAGATCATACACCCATATTACATTTACTTTAGGATTTATAGCCACATACAGTCTACATTCGCATGTTATTAAATTTTAATCTGACTTCCCAGGACCACAGGGATGAATTGCTCAGGTACGGGAAGGGACCCACTTCCAATCTTCTAGTCATCTTCTCCCTCACCCTTAGCCCCACTAATTAAAAGTAGGAGTTCCTGAGGAATTGGCCCTGTTTCTCCACAAATTTTTGGAATGCCCTTAGCAGACCCATTTGATGGAAACTTGGAAACTGCTTCGTATTGACCTTTTTTTCTATCAGACCTAAGAAAAGTAGCACCAGTTTTTCCAAAAAGTGATGAGAGATTTTTCTCCATGATGTTCAGAGTAAGTATTTTCCTATATGTGTTACCGTAGTATGTGGAACAAAGGTCAACTGAGGCCTGGGGAAGCTCAGGAGAAGTGTGGATACCATCACTTAAAGAATGCAGATTACCTAGGTTTAGAGCCGTTTCCAGAAACAACCTTGTTATCAGAGAAACTCATCTTAAGGAAAATATCTAAGGGCAAGTTTTGTTATATGAAGTCATCCTCTGCTTACCATGTGAGATGCCCTCCTCACTCCTTGACACCCTGGAGCCCTCAGCACAGGATATCAGACTCCCGTTTATCCCAGTTACTTTAGGGTTGATAGCCACATGCATTCTACATTTGCATGTTATTAAATTTGGTCTTTGACTAATCTGTCTGATGTTCATTTGTCCCGCCTCAAAGAACCTGGAGGGAAAAGGGAATTCTCCCTGAACCTCAAGAGAAATAGCTGACAAATAGGCAAAATCTGGGCCTCTCTGGTGGTGCAGTGGGTTGAACAACGCACTATGAAGCAAACCACAGCCACTGCAGCACAAGTTCGATCCCTGCCGCTGGCCAGGGAGAGGACCCACATGGCCTAGTAGACGTCTCCTGCCTTGCCCACTGCTGCCCTCGGCAGTGTGTTTCAGTCAATCTGCCTGTTTTGCTCCCCACTCTGTCTGGTGAATCCTCTCATTTCCCACGACTCTGGCCTGTACCCCAGCTCTTGTATGCATAAATAAATAAATCTTTAAAAAAAAAAGCTGGCAAAATCTATTTTGGGTACCACCATATCTCCATTGCTTAGTATTTGGTAGATGAGGAATAGGCAGATGAGGAATGTTTGGGAAGTGAAGAGTGCTTGTCTTAAGTATGAGTGAAGAGAGGTCTTCTGCTACACAAAGGCCCAATTTTCTACGTATTCCAGGTGTAGAAGGACAAAGGGACTTTGACTCCCAGGGAAGCTTGTAGCTACCAGCAATCTTACTTTTTGAGATTTCACATTAAATGAAAACATTGGTGAGTTAATCAATAAGATATTGGTCTATATACTCTTGCACCATTTATCAAATGCCATTTGATGTGTTTAAATCAATGAAGAAGATGTGCCCATTCAAAAACTTTTTTATGAAGAGTTTTGTTTCCAATAAGTAGTTTGATACATGATTAGAATAGCAATTGTGACCTTCCTTTGCATGTGCTACACACTTGGCCTGCCTTGTTTCATTTAACTCTCTCAGGAACCCTACAGTGTAACAAGTTTCTGAATTCTCACAAAGGCTGATGAAGATGAGATTCAGAGAAGTTAAGTGGCTTCTGAAAGGTCACACAGCTAGTAAGAAGATTGCAGACATAAACTCAAATATTCTTCTCACTGGCCTATGAAATGTTGCTTTCTAGTTGAGGAAAATATTTTCCTTTAAAGGGAGTGTTGATTTTGGTCCTAGCACAGTCATCTGGTGAACTTGATAAAAATAGAGAGGCTGGGCTCTGATCAAATTTAAGGATGCTGGACCTCTCTGTGCCTTATCAACTCCCCAGCTGATTCTGATACCCATCAAGAAGTGAGAATCCTTGATATAGCACATTGTAGACACAAAAATGTGGGGGAGCTAGAAAAGTAACAAGTACCAAATTCCCACAAGGGTCAGGTGTAAAGAGACAGTAGAGGGTGACTAAAGGTGCTAGGCCAGAGAAAGCACCAGCCTTTTGTGGTCCTAACACCTCAGCATTGTGCGAATGCTGGTTCTTAGACTGAGGAAAGCCAGGCCTCAGAAACAGGTCGTAGTAACAGCCTCCACCACAGCTGTCCTTGTGGCCACAATAGCCTTAAGGCAGCCCCGAGGAGCTTGTCTCCATGTTGGGACCAATGCTGGAATGCTGGCCAGGAGCACAGCTCGTAGGCACCTTGACCTGGCTAGTTGTCCATCACAGCTGCGGATGTGAATCAGATTAAATATTTCCCAGCCTTGTGGCTACAGGGGTCAGGCAAATCTGTTTCCCCTGCTGACAGGGGTCAGCACCCTGGGTCATTGGGTTAATCTTCACCTTCGATGAAGAAGGCCTGGGAGTTCCTTTGCCTACCAGGCTGTGCTGGGTAGTGCTTTAGTTCTTATGTAAATTGTGCCCTTGTGCACTTTTGCTCCTAGAAAGCAGAGCAGGTCACACAGTCTCAAGTCTTCCAGAGACACAGGGACCAGAGCACTGAGGTCCAGGAAGGGGGACATTCTAAGCCTTTTGGCCTCCCTTCCCACCCCACCCTTTAACTGAGAGCTGGCTGAGGTCATTTCAAACCTCCTCTTCCCAAGGGGGCTGTCCTTACCGCTCTCTCCAAAATCCCTGAACTGCCCTTAGCAGTTCCACCCAGTGGAAATTGCTTTTCATTGACCTTTCTTTGCATCAGACCTAAAGAATGTCTGACATTTCCATCTAATATATCTGGTATTCTTTCAAAATCAACTTGTATGATCTGCTTCATTCTTATTTATTCACGTTTTATTGCATTTTTCAATAGATAACATTCAGAATATTCGAAATTCAACTCATATGAAAAAATATACAATGAAAAGTCTGTCTTACCTACATTCAGTTCCCAATGTGGTTACTGACAAACAAGAAAATTTTATTTTAATTTTTTGTGTGTCTTCAGAGCTTCTTTATTCACCTAAAATCAAATATAAAGATATTTTTCTCTCTTGCCTTTTTATCCAAAAAGTCAAATACAACCAATTTGGATCCACATTTTTTCTTTGAACTTACCTTGACAAAGTTTTCTATAGCAATACAAAGAGAACTGTCTCATTCTTTCTGACGGCTGTGTAGTATCCCACTGATTATTATACAATCATTGCCATTAATTTAGCCAGTCCAGTCAAAGGTCTTTTGAATTGTTCACTCTTACTTGTAATTGCAAACAAAGTTGCCCCATCTATCTTATACATACATTTTTATGCACCTTACAGAAAAAGTGGTTTCCAAATAGATAGTTCCAGCATATGAGAGTTCTTATTTTATCACATTTTTGGCAGCCCTGTGTATTAGAAATAATTTTTAAAAATCTTTGTCAATCAGATATGTTGGTAAAAATATGTTTTTTCTTAATGTGGATTTAAAAAATTACATTAAAATTATAATTTAATGTTATATTAAATTATATATTAAATAATATAATATAAATGATAAATATATAATATTTTTAGATTATTTAAATATTCCTTATAATCAGTACATTTAAGCATATTTTCAAATTTTGGTGAGCCTTTTTCTTTTTCTGAGTTACTTTTTCATGTCCTGTGTTCATTTTAAATTGGGTTGTTGGTATTTTATGGATTTAGAGAGTTTTTTTTAAATATTAAGGAAATTAATCTTATCTAGCTATTAAAAATATTTCCCTCAGTTCTTATTTGCCCTTTACCTTTACTACACTTGTTTCATATTTTTATACTTTTTTTTCCAAAACAGTGCTTAAAAATGTTATACATATCAAAGTACTACAAGGTTTATACTTAAAGCAGAAGCTTTTTGTCCCACCTCTATATACCAAGTTCACAGAAACAACTGTTTTTACCTCTTAGCTGTTCCTCTGACTCTTGTCTCCACACTTCTAAATAAATGGGTCATTTTTTCTTTATTTTATTAATTTTAGTATTTTCAATTGGCTTCCATCAACAAATGTTGAAGTAATTTAGCACTTTTATACCAGTTCCTTCTCTGTAATGACATTTCCGGTCAGCAAAAGATCACATAATTGATAGTGGTTCCCAATATCCTATTGCCTGGTGACATCATAGCTATCTTAATGTCATAACATTTATGGGTAGCAGCTGTATACATCTCATGTTTACTGCAAATCTTGATGGCCTCATTTTCCCTTGTGCTTGATTTAATCTCATGTTATGTTTTCCATCAGGCCCCAAAGTGTACAAAATCCACTGTTAATGCGCATTCACACAATGATGAAATTGCCTTATTGATGGATTTCTCAAGACATCTCTCTGTCATTAATTAAGTGATATATGACTATATATTATCCAATTTTTTTTTGGTCAAGTCAATACTCAGTGTTTATATTATTTGACTATTTAAATATTCTCTATAATTGAGCTGAATAATTTATTTTGATTAGACTTCTTTTCCTTTGTTTTTCCTGGAGTTTACATTTCCCTCAGGTGTTTGTTAGTTTGTTTGAAATTGTTCGTTTTTGTAGGTCAAAACAATTGAATGTTTCAGTCTAGTACACATTTTTCAATAATTCTTCCCAAAGTCTCAAATATGGTATAAAATCACTGTCAGTAGATTCAAGCACAGTAAGAATTTTTTTTTCCCCATGAAGACATAATCCTGAAACCCTTCATCCTTTTATTGTAGTTTTCCTGGTTAGGTTGCACCCAAAGGGTAGGTCTGTGCTGGACTTAGTGCCGTTGAAACTAGAAGCACACTGGGACAGTTTCCTAGCGTGCAACTCTGTACCTCTTAGCGGGGTTAGGTGAGCACAGTCAACTTTCTGGGTGACCTAGATATGAAAATTTTGGATTCTAGTTGTACTGTTTATTGATCCTTTTTGCTTTCAGCCTTCATCCTTGCCTCCTGGGTCATTTAGTATTCAACGGTTCTGTGGGTAAATTAGATTTCTTCTCATTGGTCTATTTCTTTGTGGCCTTTGGATTTCTTCTTCTTCTTCTTCTTCTTTTTTTTTTTTTAACTCTGCCATGTCAGTTACCACTCATCCTACCACTTTCCCAACTTTTCCCATTACTCAACTGCTGTTTAACTTTCTTCACTTTTGTGGATTTATATCACTTTATTCTTTTGTGAAAAGTTGTGACAATTTTTGAAATGGGCAAAAAACATTAGTGGGTAGTCTGTCTAGTTCACCTATTTAGTGGGTTGTCTTATTCACCCATCCTTTGGTTGTCTCTCTCTGACTAGATAGAATTAACTGTAGATAGAATTAACTGTAAAACTGATGGTAATGTAGATGTTTCTGGTCTATAGGCATGCAATTGATTCCTGATCAAGACAATTCACAAAGAGAACTGGTAGAGAATATAAATCTATGAATCAGATCTTCATTTGAATCAGTTGCAACATCTTACTGGTTTTTTCACTCATTAATGAGTAAATTTAAAATTTGCTTAGTGTTCATTTTATATCTATGTGGAAGTTATTTTTTCATCTTAGAAAATCTTTTCAACAATTTTTGAACCCCTGATGAGATGAGATGAGTTGGATGAGTGGTAACTGACATATCCAGGGAAACTGTGTGCTCAGAAATATTATTCATGAGTAACTTAAGTGAAGTCACACATTTTTTTTCTTCACTTCTAGAGAGGAATCCAAGTCTCAATAGAACTTTAGCTTTCAATTCTACATTCTCTGTTTTTCTTCTTCCCTTTTTTGTTAACTTTGTGTTTTGGGTTGTTATCACTTATAGCCTTTAAGTTATACCCCGTTGGTGACAAAGGTGACAAGATATTTGGCTTAATGTTCTACCCATTTGGTGATCTGTGCAGGTGAATGTGACTTATCTATTCTCTGTGGGTGATAGATGACAGAGAATCTGGTTTACTAGTCTTTTCCATTTGTTTTTGTTTGCTAAGGTGTTTATCTACTTTAAATACAAATTAATTAGAAAATTCATGTCTATTGGAAGGAGAATGGCTCTTTTTGATACATAAAATGGTGACTTGATTTTAAAATGTCTGTGTCACCTGACCTGTGACTTAAATTGTAGAATTGAAGTCATAAGCTCTGCCAATGTCTATAATTTTGGAAAGGTCACTGTCTCTCAATGAGTGAGTTTATTTCACTGTATCTGGAGGTATAAACAAATTAGATTACAAAGTCTTTTTAATAAAAAGAGATTTAATAGGTGTCATTCTTACCGGTGTAAAATATCTCATTGTACTTTTAATTTGCATTTCCCTGATTATGAGGGATGTTGAGCATTTTCTCATGTGTCTGTTGGAACTAAAAATGGCAAATGTTGGCGAGGATGTGGAGAAAAAGGAACTCTACTACACTGCTGGTGGGAATGCAAGTTAGTCCAACCACTATGGAAGGCCGTATGGAGGTTTCTCAATCTACTAAAAATAGAATTACCATATGACCCAGCAATTCCAGTCCTAGGAATATACCCAGAGAACACAAACACATCCAGTATTTTTCTTCCTTCTTATTTATATTGCTGAGCATAATCCCTTCCAGCTCCATCCATGTTCCTATGAATGACTCTAGTTTATCTTTTTTGATTGCCGAATGGTATTCCATCAAGTATATGTACCACCTCTTCTAGATCTAATCATCTGTTTTTGGGTATTTAGGGTGTTTCCAGGTCTTACCTATTGTAAATAGTGCTGCAATAAACATAGGGGTGCAGGTATTCTTTTGGATTGGTGTTTTTGTGTCTTTTGGGTATTTTCCTAGGAATGGGATTGCTGGATCATATGGGAGTTCCATTTTTAGTAGTTTGAGGAACCGCCATACTGCTTTCCATAATGCTTGGACCATTTTGCAATATAAAAGGAGATTTAATATGATTGCTTAACACAATAAATAAGTACCTATATACAATTCCTCCCACAAGATAAACTTCTAATACTTTAAATGAGCTATAAAAAATGTGCTAAAAGTTTTTCTTCCTGAAGCTAACTCAGAAACCTTTTAAGAATCCAAATTAACATAATTAAAATAAATGTTTGGCAAACAAGATCAGTTTACTAATGTAGGTTTAGTAAAAATAGCTTTGTCTTCTCTGATTTATCACTGTTAAGTATAATGAAAGCAAACTGTTTAATCTCCTTGGATATGTTTTTCCTAAATATTTATAAGTATACTGATCAAATAAAATAATGTTACTCCTACATAATGTTGAAGATTATGAAGAATGTAAATTTATGTTTGACTAAATTGAGTCATTATTTGATAAACTTTTAATTTAAATGGAATTATGTTTTGTAGTATGTCAACTTGAAGATAATTTTTAAGATCTCCCAGTAACTTAAAACCTTAAGCTGATATTAAATTAATTATTATGTAATTAATGGCTATCTAAATACTTTCTAAGTGGGATAGAAAACTGACACATTGATTACAAAGCACAATTTTGCTTTTTAAAATGTGCTATAAGAGAAGCTATAGTAATGAGTCTGTTAATGAATTTGTCACAGAGGAAGGCATGTGGCTGTAAAAAATTGTACTGTGAACTTTGCTAATCTGCAAATATGCTTCAGTATGACAGAAAGTTCTCAATTATCTGCTTTCTAGTTTTCTCTATGAAGTGAAGTAGAAGTTAATTACTTCAGTAAAATGTTGTAACTAAGATGAAGTGTTGTAATTGTACCAGGAGCAATGACAGAAAAATACAAGAGAATATGCTGTTGCTTTTTTTCTTGGGATTATTGTTCTTCAAGTCACTTCACATATACTGAATAACCAAAGGGCCTCTGTTTACAAGGCTACAACTGTTTATGTTTATTCTATTAAAAATAAAAACTGAGAAATATTAAAATATTTATTCATATGAAGATAGCAATAAATGCATAACACACTGTCTTAAATAGCCTCTTAATATTATTATGAAATTAGTTTTGAAATTGTGGACCTTTTGAGAAATATATTCAAATAAAAGTGTCACCAGAATATGAAAGAATGTAATAAAGGAAAAAAAATTGTAAAGTAAATTTTACTTCTTCTGGTTTATAATACCTTTATCTTTTTAAAAGCTTAAGCTTAACATTGTTTTATTACATTATGTAGGTTTCAGGTATACGGTCTTTTGAATCTACATCTGTGTGTACTGCCTTGTAGTGCCCACCAAAAGTCAACTTTCCATCCACAATCTCACAATGATCCCTTTTATCTGATTTCTCATCCCCCTACCCTGCTCCACCTTCCTTCCTCTCTGGTAGCCATCATTTTGTTCTTTTTGTTCTCATAATCTGAAAGGTTGGTTGTGTTTTGTCTATTCATTTGTTTTGTTTCTTTACCATCCACATATGACTGAAATCAAACATCATTTGCTTTTCTCCATCTGACTTATTTTACTTAAGATAATGTCCTCTAGGTCCATCCAATTTAATTGGCAATGTGGGTTTCTTCACCATCCACATATGACTGAAATCATACTTGTTTGCCTTTCTCCATCTGACTTATTTTGCTTTACTTAAAATAATTTTCTCTAGGTAAATCCAATGTAATTGGAAACTTTCACCTCTTTTTTTTAATAACTGAGTGATATTCCATTGTGAATATACAGTCATACATTGCTTAATAAAGGAGATATTTTTTGAGAATGTACCAGTTGTTTAACCTTTCATCTGTGAAAGAACATTTGTTGTTTTTATTTAGTTTTTGGCTATTATAAACTCATCAAAAAACAAGTTAATAATTTAGAACAGAATCAAAACTAGGAACTGACTGGCATAATTAATACAATTAGCTATAACTAGGTTATAGATTCATATTTCACTAGTTTATGCATGCCCTCATTTTGTATCTTTGTGTATAAATCTTTGATATTTAATCTCTTGTGTAGATCAAGAAATGGAACTATTCTGTCCCCACAAAGGACTCCCACAGGCTATTCCTTTATATATATTTTCCTACCCCTCCCCTAGCCCTTGGCAACTGATCACTGATGTGACCTCTATCTCTGTAAATTTGTTAGCCAAATAATGCCATGTAAATGGAATCGTAGATTAGGTTATTTCTTAATTAGTTTCTTTCATTTTGTCAAATGTCCTAAGATCTGTCCAAACTATTGTAGTATCAATAGCTTGTTCCTTTTTTTCGCTGAGTAGTATTTCATTGTAAGAATGTACCTGTTTGTTTAACCTTTCATCTGCTGAAGGACATTTATTTGTTTTAAATTTTTGATTATTACAAGTAAAATAGATATGAACATTCATGCACAGGTTTAATAAAAGGTTTTGTTTCTCTGGGGAAAAATACCCAGATTGATTGTTGGGTCATATGAAAACTATCTGTTAACTTTTAATTAACTTCCAGATTCATTTTCATAGTGGTCCTACCACTTTATATTTTTTACCAAAAATGTATGAGTGATCTAGTACCTCTGCCTTCTTGTCAGCACGTGGTATTATCAGATTTTAAATTTTAGTCATCCTAACAATATGTCAATATTTTAGCAATGTGTTTGTAGTATGTTATTGCATCTTAAATTACATTTTCCCAATGGTTAATGATATTGAACATCATTTAATACATTTATTTGCTATCCTTATATCTGGTGAAATGTTTGTTCAAATCATTTACCTGTTTTTCTAGCCGGGTAGTTTGTTTTCTTACTTTTGAGTTTGGAGAGTTTCTTGTATAATTTGTATATGAGTACTTTACCAGATACGTGATTTGCAGACATTTTCTCCCGTGTAGTCTTCTCATTAATTTCTGACTATTTTGCCACTTCAGTTTTGATTTACTATGTGATTCAAAAGTTTTTTTTTAAAGGAAAGTTAATGAACCACAAAAAGAATGGAATAATGCCACATATCAGCCAGGACAAAGGTCATCCAAGTGAATGGGGAAGACATCTTCCTTAGGCAGGCCTTAAAAAAAATTGTATGATAACAGCAATCTTAAGGACTATTTGTTAGAGGCTATAAAATGATGAGAGTCCCAAAGTACAAAGTAGCAGAGATTTTCTTAACACATCGCCAGGCATTATCTTGATACCCCAGATTAGGTGACACAATGCCTACCTCATCTGAAGAGCAATACCTTCTCAGAGGTAGCCTATTCTATGGGCCAAAGGTCTCCACCTATTGCTGCGTGGCAGAAAGATTTCCTAACACAGTCAGGAGGTCTCGTTAGAATGGCCATAAATGAAAACGTGGCCAAGGTTTAGCTGATAAACAGTGTGTGAAGTTCAGGCAACTGATTAGCCTATTTGCATAGTTCAGTAACTGAGAGAACACAGGAGGTGAGAGGAGAATACCAAAAGACCAAGTCCAGCCTGTCTGGAGAATCTGATGGAGGTCATGTAGAGATCACATGGTTTAAGAACAGGAGAGCCTGGGATGTACAACCTAGTGTGACTCTTCTCTGCTAAATTACAGCAGCATCAAACCAGTCAAAAAATGGGTAGAACTGGGGAAGAGTCACTCAAAGGAGACTTTGTGGTGGAGGAACTTTCTGAACCAGTTTATAAGAATTTTCTAGAAAGTGAAGAATTAGGCATTTTTCAGTGGGGATGGGAAGAAAAGTGCAAGGACCATTATATTCATTTCAGGAGACAAACTACCTCAAACAGGAAGAGTATGTCCAGGAGACTCAGGAAGAATGTTGTAAAAAGGACTTGAACACCTAAATGAGGACAACAGATGCTATTAAAATGCCCCTTGTGGGCATAGGTTGCTCCCCACAATCTCCCCCCAGACTTATCATGGTGTCCGACATGTCAATGAGAGTTTAGGACCACTCTTTTAGATGAAGTAATTGGTCCCTTGGGTTTTTCTTTTAGAAGCAAAAAGTATGAAATGATTTCTCCCCTTTGGTACTCCTCAACACGATGGACCAGCCCAAAGCGCTTCATCAGTACTCTATCTCCGGCGTTCTAGAAGTTGTCCCTCTCCTATCTTTCCACATATCTACCCAGCTTGCTCAATCTATCCCCTGTAGGGTCTGTCTGAATTTCTGAACCCTGAATTGTATTTTATATGCCAGCAAGCCCCTGTAGCACTGGTCATCTAAGGTGCTTATTTGGCCCTGCCTCACATAACATTGCCTGTGCACATGACTCAGACAACCAGTACACATTAGAAGAATGAAGGTCAACATGGGGGCATTTCAATCCACGTAGGCCTTTTAAAATTAGTATCTGATATTACCCCATCTCTTTATTTAATAATATTGGTAGGTTTTGTTTTCATTTGGCTTAGAACAACAGAAGTTTATTTTCTCACTGCAGGAAACCAGGAGTCCAAAATCCAGATGTTGACAGGGTTGCTTCCTTCTGGGGGTTCTGAGCAAGAGTCCATTTAGCACCTCTCTCCTGCACACTCATGGTTGCTGCAATGCTTGGCATTCTTTGACCTGTAGACACAGCCCTCCGACTTTTGCCACCATATTCTAATCATCCTCTTCTGTGTGTGTCCCTTCCTTCTCCTCCAAGGACAGTGTCATTGGAAATAGGGCCCACCCTAATTCAATGTGATCACAATTTTAATCACATCTCCTTTGGGTTTTGGCAAGTTAAATTAATAAGAGCATCACCATCTTATTATCTTATTCTCTCCTAGTTCTTGAGCAATTTGGACTCAAACACCAACAAAACCAACTTGAGGCTCTTAACTACTTCCCCCATCCCTCTGCTAGTGTCCTCTTTCTCCAGAAACTTGTCTCCAGATTATATGTGTGATCACAGTCTCAGGCAATACTCTCAGTTAGCCTCTTGCTTCTGCCTGTAAATCCTGTAAAGAAGTAACTGCTGCTAGTATATATGTCACCCTCCTGGTGCCAGAGCAGAGGGCACAGCAGTCCTTCTTGGTGCCTACTGAAATATGGTCAGTCCACACAGTGGTCGTCTGATTGTGTATTAAACACCGAATGAGGAGAGTTCTTGTATTAGTCATTTATTTTGCATGACAAATTAACCCACAACTTAATGGCTTAAGCAACATGAAAATTTATCTTCCTATAGCTTCTGTGGGTCAGGAAATTGAGGATAGTTTAGCCTCAAGTGACTCACAGACTGTTGGATTGAGGTCACGTTGTTAACCATTTGGGCTTCTCCAGTGTTCTCAGAACATGGTGGCTACTTCCCTCAGATCAAGAGTCCCAGGAAGAGAGCAATGAGGAAGTTGTGTTCTTTTGTGACCTGTTCTGCCCTGGTCCATGATCAATGGGAGGGAAATTAGGCTCTACCTTTTCTTTTCTTTTTTTTTTTTAAAGATTTATTTATTTATGCATACAAGCACTGGGGTACAGGCCAGAGGTGTGGGGGGTGAGAGGATTCACCACAGAC
>JAGFMF010011830.1:22554659-22574137 GCA_019455555.1 Galemys pyrenaicus | reverse complement strand
CTCCCTGGCCGGCAGCAGGGATCGAACTCGTGCTGCAGTGGTTGCGGTTTGCTTCATAGTGCGTTGCTTAACCCACTGCGCCACCAGGGAGGCCCAAGGCTCTACCTTTTCAAGGGAGAGTGTAGAAGATCTTGCCAAAACATTTAGAACCATCACAGCTTGTTTTCCCACTAGGTCTCCATCCTTCCTCTCCTCTGTCCTCATCTACTTATCCTTATTATTACTCTGTTCTCCTTCCCCAGGGTCCAAAATCTCTCTTTGAGTAGTGTGCGCGCACGTGTGTGTACAGATTTTCACAATTAGCTCCTAAGATTTTTTGTTTGTTTTAGCCCATTTTGTTTATATAGGCTTTTTTAAAAAATCAGAGTCCAAATACAGGTCACATAAGATAATTAACTGATATGTCTCTAATTCTCTTTCAGGTTATAGTCCCCTCCCTTTCTTGGTTCTTTTCCTTGCAATTTATTTATTGAAGAAACCACGTTGTTTGTCCTGCAGTTCTCCACATTTTGCTGGTTGCATCCCTCAAATGTCCTTTAATATGTCTCACTGTCTCTGCATTTCCTGTAAATATGTAGTTAGATTCAGAGACTTGACCAAGTTCAAAGTTAACTTCGTGGCAAAACTAGTTTATAAGTGGTGTTATGTGGGAAGCACATAAGTTCTTGTTGCTTCTCTACTTTGTGTTCTCTGCCAGTGTAGATAGTGCCTGTGATACCAGAAGCTCTAGCACTGATGCCAATCCCCCACACGCCCACCCCCAACTCCCATTTCTAAAGCCTCGAATCTGTATTATCTGTTTTTCTCACGTTTCTATTGCTGTCTCTTCACTTTGGTTTATCTAATTGAGGGAAACTTGGTCTTAGCCCTGGAGCCTGGCTGCCAGGTAGTTGGGAAAACTACGTCTTTCTTCTGTTAATACTGTGGAGAGATGAAATTCCTAAAGAAGGAAATTCCCCTGGAATTTCTTTTTTTTTTTTAAAGATATATTTATTTTATGTATACAAGAGTCAGGGCACAGGCCAGAGTTGTGGGAGGTGAGAGGATTCACCAGAGACAGAGCGGGGAACAGAACAGGCAGACTGAAATACACTGCTGAGGGGAGCAGCGGGCGAGGCAGGAGATGTGGGTCCCCTCCCTGGCCGGGATGGAACTCGCGCTCTGCTTCACAGTGCTGGGCTCAACCCACTGCACCACCAGGGAGGCCCTCCCCTGGAATTTCTAAGAAGGAAATTTCCAAAACCTGAGAGAGCTGTTCACAGAAGGTGGGAAGCCACAGTATGATGTGTGAGCAGTGTGGAGTCTCAGGCAAGGGCAAGGCTGAGAAGTAAGTGCTAGTTGTTCAAACAAGGCTTCCCAGTGGGGCCTGCAGTGTTGGGACAAAGGACCTACTTGGCTCAGACATCACGTTCATGGAGGCTTCTCAACTTTGACTTTCATCAAATGAAGTTACATGGGAAGGCCACAGACAATAATGGGACAGAAAGAAGTTCATTCTCCACCTTTAAACTTCTGCATCGCGGCTAGGCCAGCCTGCCTTGAGTCTACCAGGAATGCACACATTTTATGAATCTTATAATTATCTCGGAACTGGCACAATATAATTATATTTCATTCTGTGTGCTAAATTGCTTAATTTGTTACATGAAACCGTTCCAAATAAATCACAACTTCTGTAATTCTGAGGTGGTATTTCTTTATTGGAGATATCTCAAGAAGGACCTTAAAGGCTCAACGAATGGGGAAATTTGTGGATTGTGGAGGAAGGAGAGAAGGACCCCAAACTTGTCCCTGAAGGATGGTGGCATTTTGATAAGGAGCCAGATGATTGCAGATAACCTCATCACTAAGTGCCCCTCTCAGAGTGAATCAATTTCTTTTCCCCAAAAGGACAGCCAACCTTATTCTTGCCCCAACTCTGGCCTGAGAGGAAATCTCATTCCTGCAATGTGGGTGATTAACAGGTCCCTGCCACTTACATGAAATCAACCTCTCCATTGCTAGGTCCCCAACCCCATGCTAGGTCAGCGTGGTGCATGGGGTTGGTGCTGAGCTGGTGGAGTCATCCCTGGGAACTCAGATCTGCAGGTGGGGGAGGAGTGGCATGTGGAGGTGCTTGCGCCTGGCAGCGCTGGTGTGGATGAGAGACATTTAGGAAAATTAAACAGAATATAATTGCAGTGCAGAGTTGAGTCATTTAATTTACACCTGAAGGAACAGTAGTGGTATTCTAATTAATCGAGACAGAGGTTATAAATTAGGGCTTTCAAAGAGATCCTTGGGGTTCACCTTGCCAGGATTTTCTTGTGGAAAGGTGTTTGTTGGAGGCTGCCCAGAGAATGACATTTTGGGAGTCTCAAGGTTCAGTGTCTGAAGTCCATCCTCCTGCCAGCCCACGTCTGTACCTCAGGAACTCCGGTTTCTAGTCAGTAGCGTGTGTGTGTTTGGGTGTGTGGGGCACAGAAAACCTGTACCTGGGTTTGAATCCCCTGAGGTCGCAGAGGCCCTGCTCTGGCTTTCCCCTGCAGCTGAGGCGGACTGAGGACTTCCTGCCCCAGCAAGGCCACATCTCCTAGTTTCTGATAAATGCCCCCAGCTTTGGCTCCTCCTGGCCTCCTGTCACCTACACTGTGTCAGAAATGAAGTCACATTTATCCTACCCATGAGGTGCTTCTCAGACCTCTGTCTTTGTTTTTTTAAAAAGTCTGTGTTCTAGGGCTTCCCTTAGTGGTGCATGGGTCAAGCAACGCACTATGAAGCAAACTGCAGCCACTGCAGCACGAGTTCGATCCCCGGCCAGGGAGGGGACCCACACGGTGCAGCAGACCTCTCCTGCTTCACCCTCTGCTCCCCTCAGCAGTGTATTTCAGTTAACCTGCCTGTTCTGCTCCCCACTCTGTCTCCGGTGGATCCTCTCACCCCTCACACCTCTGGTCTGTACTGCAGTGCTTGTATGCATAAATAAATAAATCTTTAAAAAATAATAATTAAAAAAAAATAAAGTCATGTGTTCTATGCCAGGCACTGTTCAAAGCTCCGAGCAAAATAAAAACATATCTAGTCTAAGTTATTTATATGTACTATGTTCATTTAATCTTCACAAAGCTCTATGAAGAATTGTGAGTTCCAATTTACAGATGAGCAAACAGAGGCACAGAGAGATTGTCTGACTTGCTTTAAGCTCATCGAGCATAGAATCAGCAGAGGGGATCCAAAACTTGCCCCTGTGGCTCCAGAGCTTCGGCACCCGGCCCCTCACCCTGCTGCCTCTCCTCAGTGCGAGCCCACCCTTGCCTCAGCACCTCCTGCCCCAGCTGCTCCTAGTTTATGAAAATTTGAAGTTGTGTGATGTAAACAGATCAGTAAATTTTCACATAGAGCATATTTTGAAATATTGTAACCCTCCAGTTCAAAAAATGTGGAGAAAAACTTTCCAGGTTGACAGGCCCAGGACACTGTGAGTTGTGTGATGCCACTTCCACAGCCCAGGTGGGCTGGTAAATGCACAACTGTATCCTGTGTCAGTCCTGGGGCATCACAGTGTGGGTGCCCTGCTTGGAAATTCAGTAAGTGAACCTAGTCCCAGTGCCTGCTGCTATTAGAATGCAAATCTTCCTTATCTCCTGCAACATGGCATTCGGCATTTGGGCATTTGAATGTAAGTTAAGTGGTGAGGCTTGTGGAAATGTTCCAAAACCGGCCTCACGTAGATGACTTTGGGCTGGAGGTGAGAGGTGCTAAAGAACCACTGTGAGGGCAGAACAAGCATTGGGCACAGGCTGCTGCCAATCTAGGAGCAGGCCCTCTGCCAAGGGTTGGAGGTGGGGCTTGCTAATCCCCCTGGCAGAAGACGAGGAAATGGAAAACAGCACCAAAGTCGCAGCTGCTTCTATGGCTGCAGATTTATGCACAATAAGAAGCATGCCTCTCACTTTAGGTGTCCTTCTTTGGGAAGATGTCTCATTTGAAGTGAAGTTTGCATTCAATTGACCGCCCTGTGCAAAGCTCCTGTTCACTTTTTCCTCTTACTACAGTGGCTGCCAGAATAGTTTTGCTGAAAGACTGATCATGCCACTCCCTTGCTCAAGTCTTCTGTGACTCTTATTGTCGACTAAAATAGGTGCTGGTATCCAACCTATTCAATAAATGTAGGATTGAGGCCCCCCCATGGGACCAGAGATTCCTAAGGGTGGGGCATCACTTCTATATGACATACTCTCACTAATGAAGCTACACCTTTGAACTCCCCCATTAGAACCCAAACGTTGAGTGAGTATTAGAGGAAGAAACCTGATGGGAATCTCAATACCTGAAATGTGATGGGAACTCCTAGGTGCCCGGCAGATATGGTACTAGCTCAGTGCCTGGCACACATTAGGCTTTCATAAGCATTTGTGTAATGAATGAATGGATGGTCTTTACAAGAATCTTCACCTTGGAGTTTTTTATTCCCAGAAGAGACCAGAATGGCAAAGGCAAAAGGGTCTCTGGGATCTTTGGCAAGTCTGGCCTTTTTTCCTTGGTTTAGCTGGGGAAATGATCTGGATAATAAAAGACATCAAATACTTCTCATACTTATCTAGGGCATGGTTTCTTGCTCTTGTCACTGTTGACACATTGGGTTGGACAATACTTTGCTGTGGGAGACTATTCTGTGCATTGTAGGATATCTGGCAGGTACTTGGAGTCTGCTCAAGAGATGCCAGTAGCACCCTCTCCCAAATTGTGAAATTAGTATGTCTCCAGAACTTGTCAAACTCTCCTGGGTGGGGCCGAATAACTCCTGGGAAACATTCCCTAGACCCATTGTTTCTACGGAACGCGTCTCAACTCCAGTGGCTTACCAGAATCACCTGGGGGGTGGTTGTAACAATTCTTACACTGGGTCCCACTGTGAGATATTCTGGGGTCACTGGTCCAGAAAGCAGCCATTAGACTGGCACTTAGCACTCAACAAGTTTAATATACACTACAAGCTTCACAGCTCATCTGTGTGGGAGGTGAAGTGGATTATTGGAGAAATAAGGTCAGGTTGTGGGAGGGAGTGGTGGGTGCGGTCCCATGGTGGAGTTGGGACTCAAACTCTACTTATATGACCAAGGCTCTTTCCAAAAGGCAAGATGCAGGCCAGGCAGACTTGATGTTGAGATGGGGTGAGGGGGTGGGTCTTGAAGTGAGTCTTTCCTGTTCCAGTGGCTTTTCCATATCTGTGATCTCTCACCTCCTTTACTCACTCTTTGATTTTCCTGTGTTCCTTCATGCAAAGGCACAGTGGGCAATCATTTATGCTTTAGTATGAATAGGATGTTTTCCTTCTGGGAGGATTTTCAAGTTATGACTCATCTTTTACCAGCAAGAAGGAAGGATTTTTTATATCAGTTGATAGATGGGCTGGGGTAGGGAAGTGAGTCTTTGACTTCTTTGAAATCAAATCCAATTGATAATTGCCTTTAATACAGCCCATCGCATTCTGACATTGGGCTTAAAATTCAATTTAGTTCTATTTCATTCACAAATAAATTGTAGGGTGTCTCCTATGTGTGCAGTGCAGAGTTAGAGATCTCTGTTAGAGTTAGAGCTCTCTCCCTTTACCCAGGCTGCAAGTTCCAAAGACAGAGGGTACCCTCTCCTGCATCTGCGGTCTGTGGCACCCCTGAAACTTTGGCCCTCAATGATATGTGATGTGATATGATATGTGATCCTTAATACATAGCCAGCTGATGCCAGCTCACATACAAAGACCCAAGCCTGTGCCTCAAGGAAAGACCTAGGGTTGCAACCTCAGACTGAACCTGTAGGTGTAGAAGTGACTTCTCCCTTCTCCTGGGGTGGGCATCAACAAAAACAGGATTTGGAAGTGCCAGTGAAAAAGGCAGTCAAATGGGTCTTGAGTGGAGGTTTTTTTATTGGAATGGTTTTAAGAAAAGGGAATGAGAAAAAGAAGAGACAGAATCCTCACCGGTTCCTGGAAGGGGGTGGGGAGATAGGGGGTGCTGGACTTTCTGCCCCATGCTGTGCACTGGGGACCCTGGCCCAGGCGTCCACGCAGACACTCCTGGAGCCCAGGGTCTGCCAGTCACCTGCGGGTTTCAGTGAACCTTCTTGAACACTTGCTTGCAGACCACTCCCTGCACTCTCATCTCCTGAAACAAAAATAAATGCTTTTCATTAGCCAGGACCAGATCACACTTGGAGCTCAGTGCATCCTGGGGTAGGGAGTTTGAAAATAATCGGTAGTTGCTATTTTTCTCCTTGAGTTGGTTTGAACCCAACAATTCCTTGGTAAAACAGATCTGCAGATATGAGACTCTGCTTTGCCCTGTGGAGAGCTGGCTGGGAAGCAGGTGTGGCTGAGAGCTGACCCAAAGACCCTCAGAGGCTTTCCCTCCTCCGACGTCAAGGGACCGAAAGGTTTTAAGAGTCTCTGACCTAGAAGGCAAAAGAAAAATACCAGATGGTTCCTCCCCTAGGAGGAATATAAGGGAACCAAGTAAGGATCAAGGAAAGGAATAAGAACAACAATAATAATAATAATAACAATAAAGACACAAAAACCAAAAATGAAAAGACAAGGACAAACTGGGGACATTTGGTGGGGAGGGAAGAGGGTGAGGGTTGAGGGCAGACGGGAGCATGGGGGACTGAGGTGATGGTACACTGGTGATATGGTGATGGAGAGTAGATGGGGATTACAATTGATGTCAAGTATATATAAATTAAAGGGAAAAATAGAATAATAATAATAAAAAGAAACAGACCTTTAAGGAAAAGAATAATAAAAAAGAAGTCTGACCTGAGCCGGGGACTGAGTCCGTGCCCAGTCTTGGCCCAAATCAGACCCAGGCACAAGGCTTGGACCCTGGAGAAATTCAGCAGGTCGCCTCACAGAGGGATGCAAACTAGTGTGATTCTCAGCTTTAGCTACACATTGGAGTTACCTGGGAGTTTGAAAAAGGCCTGGGTCCCAGGTTAAAGCATGTCAGTGTTTCAGTGGGTGGAGCTCTGGAATTGAAGCAGGAAGTTGCTAAGTTTGCTGCTGGGAGCCTGCTGCTTGGATTCCTTTGCTTGCTGGAGCAGAGAGGGTGCTGGGTATACTGCTTGTTCACAGAAGGAGCCTGAGAAAGGTCTACTGTGACCCTTCAACTACCTGTCCCAAACAATAAAGAATGCTTCTGCTGTGATGGATATGTTCATGCTGTGATGGATGGGGTAGCAAGTTTCCCACACAAGCTATATAAAACCCTGCTATTTCAGTTGTTCAGGGCGCAGGATTTGGGGAGTGATGCCATTGAGCCCACTGGTGTGACAATTAAATCTCTCTCTCTCCGCCTCCCTCAGAGCCATCTGATTTCTCTGGGAAACTGCTGTAACAGAACTGCAGTGACCAAATGCTCTCAGAGAGCATTAAAATGCAGTCAGTGGGGGGGGCCTCCCTGGTGGCACAGAGGGTTGGGTGCTGCACTGTGAAGCGCCCATGGCACAGCAGTGCGAGTTCGATCCCTGGCCAGAGAGGGGACCCACATGGCACAGCAGACCTCTCCTGCCTCACCCGCTGTTCCCCTCATCAGTGTGTTTCAGTCGATCTGCCTGTTCTGCTCCCCACTGTCTCTGGTGAATCCTCTCACCTCCTGTGACTCTGGCCTGTACCCCAGCTCTTGTATGCATAAATAAATAAATCTTTTAAAAAAAGAGTTTAATTAAAAAAAAATGCAGTCAGTGTACAGCACAGGGCAACCCCACTGACTGTTGCTTTGAGGACCCAGCACAGGGTTGCCCCATCTTCCTCTATTTTTTTCTTGAGGAGACTGGATATCTGACCCTGAGCATGGAGCTTCACTTTGCAGGTCCGCTTATATGTGGACTTTGTTCCTATCTGTGGGTTCCGCACTTACAGATTCACCCAACCAAGGCTGGCCAAACTCCTAGATGCAGACCGGCTATAGGGCGGGCAGACAAAGTTAACCTCAATTTTTAACCCCCATTGTTCAAGGGTTAACTGTACTGATGTGACATTTACAAATTTGTGAAGTGCCAAGAAGTTTGAAGCCCACCCAATGGCCAAAGGCTGCAAGCCCCAGAGAGGAGGAGGCAGCCCGTCCCACCGGGGCACAGGACACACAATTATGGACTGCTCCGGTGGGGATTGCTTACTCTGCCCTCACGGCTCTGCAGACAAGGGAACAGCAGCCAGGGGAGGAGACCGGCTCTGTGCAGGCATGCGGCTCCAGCCCATGAGCGACCAGTTAGAATGACACCCCGTGCCTCTTCTCACCACTGGCAAGTCTCGAAGCTCTTAAGACCTTGATCTCCAGAACCCTTAGAGAGCAGGGTGGTCTTTTGCTTCTAAGGTGGAGGAAAGGGAGGCGCCGGTCCAAAGGCCCACTGAGTGAGTTGAGACTAGAGTCCAAGGGGCCAGGCTCCCTTCTCAGAAGGATGGTAACTGGGGAATTCCGAGGGGGCAGCAGGAGTGGTGGAGGTCTTTTCTCAGAGGACATGGCTACTGGATCCCCCTGGGCTCAGGCCCTGGCTCTAGATCTGAGTGCTTTCTCCAGATGACGGATGGGGTAGAAGTGGCTTTGACTAGAGGTGCCAGGCTGGAGGGACAGGTGTGCGGGACCCAAGCCAGCGCTGACAAAGGTGTCTCCTACCCCGACCTACTTACTGCTGAGGTCATGTGCTAGAGAAACTTAGAGAATTCCCCTTAGTTCTGCCTGCCACAATCTAGTATGACGAAAAGAGACATCACTGGGGAGCAAATTTTAGTTCTGCCACTTTACAGGTGTGTAACTTAGGTGTGAACCTCCAAGTCTTCCTCTCCAAAATAGGAACCCTAACAGTGCCAGGCCCCCAGGGCTGCTGAGCGAAAAGAAAGAGGCACGAGATGCAGAAGAGTTCAGCTCTGGCCCTGGCATTTAGCAGATGCGCCTCCTCACCCCTTCTGACGAGATAACTGGGTCAGCTTTGACCTTGAAGACACCTTGCTCAGTTTCTAAAGTTATTCGAGAGTCTTCTCCAGGCCCTCGGGGGAGAAGCTTCAGAGCAGAACCAAGCCAGCTACCATGGACCTTTTTCCAAGGTCCACCCAGCAGTGACCAGGGTCTCTGGGACACAGCCTGGCCTGACCTGGTCCCCTTTGTCCTCCCCACCCCTTGCCCAGGAACCTACCAGGTGTAGCTCGTCACCCTCAATCCACTGGGTCCAACCACGTCCTTCCTTCTCGCCCTTCTGCACACACTGGAGCTTGTCCCCTTCCCAGCTCACCGTGGTCTGCCAAGCCAAAAACACTGTTGTCAGTTCTGAGCAAGCAGCCTGTGAGGGCTGGGGGAGGGAAAGCCCCATCCTTGATAATCCAGGATGTCAATTTCATTATAGGAAATTTGTAGCTAAATACTCCCAGTGCATCGTCTGCTTTATTAAAGTGTGCAAATCAGCTTTAAATTTTACAAAAACCATCATAAATTTCATTGAAAAGGATAATTAGGAGAGAAAAAGCCACGAGAGTGGGACTCTCAATGCAAGGGCTGAGGATGGGGCTGGGAGGGGAGAAGGGGCTTCTGAGGGCTAAGCAACCATGTGGCCTGGGTGAGAGCAACTGGTGAGAGCAAGATGAAGATCTTGCTGGTAAAGAGAAGACTTCTCAGAGTACCTGGCCCATCCCAGGCATTTAATTCATTCATTCATTCATCTATTGTTTCAACCTACATTAGGTCTTGGGACAGACTCCAGCTCTACCCTCAAAACGCTTTTCATCTCATAGAGAATGTCTGCAGGTATAAATAACCAACTGTAGGTACAATGGCTGCTCTAAAGCATTCTCTGTGCCATTTCCACATTTTCAGGATCATGCATTTGGAGTATGGGTCAGCACTTCCTTCCTTTTCACAGATAAGGTTAAAGGACTTGACAGTCTTGCCTTGGATGGTCAATGGTGCAGGTCAGTGATCAGAACACAGATCTGTCCCTGCCCCTGCCGGACCCTGACGCTTCCCTTGGGGTGCAGTGTCACCAGCGCTACAGATCAGAGGCTGCAAGAACCAGGGGAGAGTCAACGAAGGGTGGGGAGGAGGAAGAGCAGAGAGGAGGAGCACCAGGGCTGGGCCTTGAAGGACAGGACAATGGAGCTGAAAGAAAGGAAAGGACACTGGGGAGAGGGCTTCTCAGTGGACCCCCACAAGACAAAGGCACCCCCAATGCAGGGTCGGGAAGCTATTCAGGTGGGTCCCGGGGAACCATGGGAGGAAGCTCTTGCTGCCCTGCCAGGGCGTCCCCGCCCCCTTGCCACCCCTGCGCCTTCACTGCTGCCCTGAGCACAGTGCCATGCCAGCTGCTGTGCTCTGAAGGAGGGTGGGTGGCAGGAGGCCAGCCTGGGCCCATAGGACACTTCAGTCTTGCTGCAGCTACAGAAACACAGGACTCAGAGGTCTACAGGGGCCCGGGTGTGGGTGCAGGGGTCTCCCATCTCATGGCTGCCTTCTTCCTCTGAACAGCCTCTCCGAGGAGCTGTTCCACTTTGTGAACCCTGCCCCCGCGCTGTGAGGAATAGGAGCTCTGTTCGCCCTTTGCTCACTGTAACTGGACTTCCAGCAAGTCCGTCCTGCTCTGGGCCCCAGTGTTCCTATCCACTCACTATCCATTAACTCAGAGGCCTGGGCTTTACAGAAGTGAAGTTCTAGGATTCTTGTGTTTCCGGACATGCTCAGGTATGTTAGGACAGTCAGCAAGAGCCTGGTAAGGATTTAGGAGAGAAGGAGAAATCTGAGAAATGGGTGAAGAGTGAAAGGGGAGACTTTCTACAGTGGCCCACCTTCCCCCTTTCCCCCAACATCCACCTCGCTCCTGGGCTTGCTGATCACTACTGCCCTCTGCTGTCAGAATGTAAGCAATCACAAGGGAGGCTGGGGAGGCAGCCTGTGTGCACCCCTGGTTTTGAACAGGAGTAAGCCAAACCTCTGCTCCTGCAGCCTGTTCCAAGGACAGGGCACAGGAAGACTTGGGGTGGGGGTAGGGGCTCCTCTTCCTGGTTTAGACCCAAGAAGTTCCCTCCTCCGAGCCAGAGCATAAAGAAGTGATTGTTTGGCCAGACTTACCAGTAAAGACCACTAATGACCTCGAGCCACAGGACAAGAGACCCATGCACTGGTGCATCATGCACGGCAGGCCCGGGCACCCAGCGATCAGACAGTCCTTGACTTTAAGGAGCTTGTAAGAAAACGCGACTGAACTCCTTATCAACTGAACTTCTCTTCATGTGTTTAAACAGAAGGTTATGATGCAGACCATGAGCTCCAGACTCAATCAGAAGCCCAGAGAGAATAGCTGTTTCTCGGGTATGATACACAACATACTTCTGCCTCTAGAGGAAATAGTATAGTCAGAGGGAATTCTCACACCCTCTTACACTGGGAAATGCAAACAAGCACAAAGAAAAAAGAGTAATCACAAGAATACCTGTAATCTGCTTCTTCAGAGATAATTCCTGTAACATTCTGGTGTATTTCCAACCAGCCTTTTTTTTCTATGAATATATATTAATAGATTCTGTCATATATTTTAATATGTATTTTACAATATATAAATATTTTTTATTTAATATAAGAAAATTTTATTCTTTTATAGTCAACTATACTCTTATTAATGTAATGCTATATAAAACATATATATATATTTCTGTTTTCAAACAATGAGAATTACATCATTTCTGGTTTTGTACCCTGGTTTCTTCATTTAATAGAAGCAATTTTCCACTTCAGCAAATATTCTCCATAAGCATTATTTTAATTGTTACATAATATTCAGGAAATGGTTGCATCAACTGTGGGGCCCTGTACAAAATGGAAATGAGGGACTCGTTTAAAAAACATAATTTGCTGACCTGTTTTGTGAATTCATAAATTTGCCTTTTCTGGAGATTCCATGTAAATGGAATCATTTACTATGTAATCTCTTGTGTTTGCCTTCATTGCTTAGAATACTGGTTTTCAGATTTATCCACACTGATATATAGTAGTTGCTTCTACTTATAACTAAATAGAATTGCATTATTTTGCTGTGCCATATTTTGTTTATATCCATTCATCTATAAGTAGAATGCAGATTTTTTTCCAGTTGAGAATTTAAAATAAAGCAGCTCTGAAACTTCGTGTACAAAATTTTTTTAAATATAATTTGGGAATTCCCTGGGGACTACAAATTGTTGTCAAATACAATTAAATAAATCTAATGAGAAAAAAAAAATTTAAGGTGGCACCAGCAGAGCACAGACTAAAAAATGGGGCCCCGTGTGATACACAGGCAGAGGCCCAGCTCGCCAGGCCTGAGAACCATCATTTGGCCAACCCCGGACTATTGGACGTGTTGATCATTTTTAATTCTGTACTACTTATAAGTAAGGCTTCCTTTTACACCTACTTCAGATCACATTGCTTCCTAAGAATACGTGTCCAGGGGACGAACTGTCGCATCTATGAGTGTAGATCTTTTTAAGGCTTTGGATAAGTATTTCCAGTATGGTCACCAGAAAGCGCACACTGGTTTTGCTTTCAACACCAATGCTGGAGAATGAGCATGAAAAATGTTCACTAATGGTAGAGAAAACTTGTGCTTCTGGGTTAAGGTGATCTTTCCAGATTATTTGATATCTTTCAACAGGAGTCTTTTAGATTTAAATAACAATAAGACCTTTGCTCAAAAGGACAGAGGGCAGAATTCAGATATCATGATCGGTGGAGATCATATCTATACCCACACAGAACTCTGTGGGTACAGAGAGTCCTGTCTTAGAGCCCTTGGAAATCAGATCGCTTAAAGAGGAGGGTCCCTAACACACATATATTAGGTTTATCTCCAAGGACTCACTTTCTCAACTCCAAGCTCCTGTTGAACTTTGACCCTGAATGAATTGGGCAGGACAGAGATTATTCTCATTGGCACTAGACATACAGGACAAGCTGAACTCAGAGAGGGTAAGTGAATGTCTCAGGTTCACCCAGCTAATGAGGACAAGAACTTGGATGTGGTATGACTTAGCATCCCCTTGTTTCCCAGGTAGGGACAGGGCACCTGGCAGGTGCCCAACAGATGTCTGTTAAAGTCTTTTGGGGGATTCAGGAAAAACAGGGGCATTGAGTTAAGATTCTGAGCCGCCCTCAGGAGGAACAGCACTGAGTTCAGTCCAGCTCCCGTTGATGTGGGTGCTGGGAGCCGGAGGTGGTTCTTGACTCCTGCTCCCAAAGAGATTCCACAGAGAAAGGGAGACAAGGAAGTGCCAGTGGTAACAGCCCAAGCGGTAGATGCTGCAGTCAGGGGGAGCACAGGTGTCAAGGAGGGCTCTTCATTTCATAGCAAACATCAGCTAGTTTTAAAGAGTGGGAGGACATTCCAGAGTAATTAAGGACCGATGAAATGATAATCAAGCCCGTATGGGAGCGGGTATCCTGGAGTCACGGAGAGGGAGGAACAAGGCCACACTGAAAATTTGGACTGTGGCCTGGAACATATTTCATTGCCTCCCCACGTGGACTGTGCCCTCACACAGACCTTGGTTCACACAGAACTTTGGGAAAGCACTCACCAGGTGGCCAGAATATCTGCTGGGCTTTTCTCTGGGTTAAAGAGGGCTGGAGATTAATTGTCACTTACACTGGAATCCTGGTCCCTGTCCCCTCAGACTGTGCCCCCTCCACCTGTATCAGACTGACCCAGTTCGCTGACCCGTGTTCCCTGGAGTCAACAGACCTGACCCTTTGCCCTTGGCTATGCAGAATGACCTTGGATGAATTGGGTGAACCTGAGCCTCAGTGCCTTGCCCGCAAGAGGGGTACATGATACTGACAGTCACCGCATTGGTGACCCCGGTGAGTACCATGATGCTCACTCATGTGAAGTGTCCCTTCCCACATACTCATTGATGGTGGACTTAGCTCTGTGGCTTGCTTTAGCCAACGGGCCATTCGTAAGGATGGCACAAGCAGCTCTTCACAAGCACTTGTATGTGGGCCTCTTGGAACCCTCCACTCTTGGAACTGTTGTGCTTTAAGGAAGTCCAGACTATCCTATGGGAGAGGAGGCCATGTGGAGAAGCCCTGGAGGAGGAGAAAGAGAGGCCACTGTAGGAGAACTGAGGCAGCCCGCTGAGCCTTCAGCTGAACTGGGCCACAGGGAACTGAAGAATTGCCCAATCAAGCCCAGAACTGGGAGAGTAAATGGTGACTGTTTTACATGACAACGTTTTGGAGTGGTTTGCTATATGGTGTTGAATAACTGAAAGAGCTCTTTTTCCAGACTGTTCTGAGACTGAGAGAAGGTGAACATAACTGCGTAGGGCACCGGGCAATGGCATCCAGAGTTTAGATACAGGCAGGCTTGTCCAAGTTCAACAATAATGAAAGTCTTTTTTTAAACTGGAGATTTGTGAAGAGGTGTCTTTAGCTAAAAGTCTCAGGAGCTCTTACCCTTCCAGGAGACTTGGATCCCGGCAGAGACCTCACAGAGGCCACCTGCTGAGAGGGGAGCCCAAGGCACTGTGATGTGATTGATTTCCCCTCCAACTTACTTAGCCTTTGTTTAAGTGGCAGATTCATTTAGAATGTCCCCACTGTGATGGCACCAAAACGCAATTTAGTTCCCCCACTTCCTACCCCATATTCATTTTTGGTGCAACTGGATTTTTCTTTTTAAGCTTTGTATCCTGTGGGACCAACCAGTCCCTTTCCAGGGATCATATTTGTCTGAAGAAAAGAAAAGGTGGCTGGGGAGTCAGGGAAGAGGACATTCACCTGAAAACAAGAGAAGAAATGAGGAAAGGAGTAATGTTGGGAGCAGGAGGATAGCAAACAACGGCCTCTTTTCTTTTGACATAGTAACTTGTGATAACAACCCTCCTGACATCTCAAGACCTCATTCCACGAGGTCCCCCTCCAGGGAGCACCAGCCACCTCTGCCACTCCAGGGGTAGTGGCCGGAGTGAGTCAGGGATGCAAGACAGAAGTGTCTTGAAGAGGTCATCCAACCAAGTTTTCTAGAGTGGACACTCGCCTTCGCTTAATCCACTCAGTCAGGTCTACTGGGCAAATTTCAGGTGAAAAGATGTTCCTAATGCTTTTCAAGTGGCATGGGGGAGAAGGGGTAGAAGTTGATGGGGGGCTGAGGAAGGTACGGTGCAAACCCTGAATACAATGACGGACACTTTTATACATGATGTGAGTTGCTAAAAGATGCACGTTGTCCTTTCCTTCTGGAGTGTGATTTTAAAAGGGTGCTTCCCCTCTGAGGGGCACTTGGACAACTGGAAGTTTCTCAGGCTTTGGTGCCGTGTTAGGTAAGTGAGCTGGAAGGAAAGACAGGGAAGGGAACGGCGAAGCGACCAAGTGTCAGTGCTGTGCTGGGAGCTTTCCATAGTGTTCATGTGATCGTCAAGCTTTAAAGCTGATCAGAATGAAGCTGAGTTAAGAGGCCCAAGCCAGCCAGGGGTTAGGAGCTGAGTCATCAGCTGAACCCAGTTCTTTCCAGCTGAGGGGTCGGCTAGTTTTCTGTGAGGCCAGGCAGGTGAGCCAACCAGCTGGCTCCTTTTCTGCTCCATTCCTAGGGGCTGGCAATGATCTAAAATCAGCACATTCTGGGGGAAAGGCTAATTCACTTTAAAACCAGATTAAAACTAAATTAATAAGGCCTTAAAATGTGAACGAGTAATTAAGAGACATAAGAGCTGTTAAAAACCGCTGCTACGAACCAGTAAAGCCACAACAAGGCCTTTGTGGGCACGAAAGAATGTAATTCTGGTAGCATGAAGGCAAAATAGCAAGTGATAATATAACTCTTAGGACAAACAAAACGATAACTTGTTAAGACTCATCTTCACGTGTTATAGTTAACATTCCTTCAACGTTCCGGAATGGGGATAGGGCTGGAGACGGCCTCTGTGGAAGTGCACGTCATCATTCTAGGGGTGCAGCATGGCTGGCGGGGGCTCTAGGGCTGAGTGGGACCCACGCTCTGCCACAGAGCAGCTCTATCTGGAGGCAAGGACGTGTGAACTGGCATCGACGCTACTTGTGCTCTGTGCCAGGGCTCGATATGGATATCCTGACTGTAGGGTTAGAGAAATCAGGTCTTTCCACCCTCCCACCACTGTGATGATGGACACCTGCGGTCCTGTGAGCATTCCAGGGTGGCATGTGCAAGTGGGCACACCTGAGTTGGACACGGGCTTAAATGGGCGGCGTCATGAGGATGCCAGGACCAACAGGACCGACAGTACTGGCCAACGTGAGCAGCAGCAGCAGAGAGAGAGATAAGAAGCAGCTGAGAGTGTGAGATGCACCGGGGGCTGGGAGGCCTGCCAGTCTCCTGGCCCTCCGGCACCCCTGCCTGCCTTGTACCTGGCCACCTCTGACAATAAAAAGCATGAAAAGCCACTGAGGGCTCCAAGACTCCTTCCTTTACCTCCCGTCTGCTAAGAACCATCCCGAACCTTGCTCCTATGCCACCCTTCCGGCTACTACACTGACCCAGTCTGAGGTGAGGGCAGGCTTCTGGGTGGAAGCAATGACACTCAATAGAGAGTGTCATTGTCACTCTCACCACCATCACCCCAACAAATTGTATTCAGCAAAGCATGGGTCATAGCCAGTTGATTCCTTACAACCCCCTCGAGCAGTTATGCTTCTCCCCTTTTACAGATGTGGAGACAGGCTTTGAGGTCAGCTAGCCATGGTGGGGGAAAGATGAGATTTGAATTTAGAGCCCACCATACTTTTGGCCACTGTGCTCTGCAGCTTCCAGATCTTAGCTGCCCTCAGTAGCAGGATTTTACAGAGGGGTTCTGAGCAAGGAAACAGCATTCAGCAATCAAGGTCTCCACCTGCACACCATAAAGTCTAGCTTTGGTGCTAGGAAAGAGGGAGGGAAGATAAGGACCCTGATTTCAGGGGCTCACAGACTACTGGAGAAGACAATCAGATAGAGAATGGCAGCAGAATGGCAAGAGCTGGGCAGATGCAGGCAATGGTAGTCCTGGAAGTGGGATGGTGCCTCATCAGGCCCTGAAACGGGGGCAGATATCCATCAAGGAAGACTTCCTGGAGGAAGTAATGCTGGAGCTGACACCAAAACCACTGTAAAAGTTAGGTTAAGAAGCAGAAATTGAAAAAGAGGAATGAAGGAATCCTAGGCAGAGGGAATAGGCTGGACAGATGCAGGGAGGTGTGAGAGTGATTCTAGTTGGATTGGTCTGAATTCTTCACGTGATTCTCCCCATGAAGCCTGATCCTACCCATGAGTTAACTGGGGAGCTTGCTCCTAGCCTCTCATCTTCTTCACTTCACATCTCTGTGGTTTCAGATAGTCAAGCTGGTGCAATGGAGAACCCAGGTGCTTGTGTATCTCTCAGGCAGAGCTGGCTGGCTCTGCTACCGGCCCATGCAAAGGAGCAGCTGTTACCAGGTCGACCCACAGCTGCAGGCAGGTGGGGTGGTGGGTGGAACAAGCAGGAAGGTTATCCTGCTAAAGAGTGCTCAGAGGGCTCTGGAGGACAGAGCCCACCCTAGACCTTATCTTTTCCCTCAGAGCCTCTGGTCTCTCTTTTCCATCTTTTAAAGCAAACAGAAACAAACAATCCCAGAAGATGAAAGATTGTGGCTTGGATTGTTTGACCAGGAGCAATTTGGGACCTGAGATCCTTTTATTCACTACATGACACCAGCCCCACATAAGCCCTCACCTTATGGTAGAGAAAATTCACATTACTGTTTGCAGAATGAATGAATGATGGCAGAGAACATTCTAGGTATACTCTCATTTATTTATTTAGATCAAATGGCCCAGGCAATGTAGGCACTGGCGTGACATTAATCTCAAGATCTGAGGCCTGGAGAGCACCAGCACTATACCCAGGAACACACAGGTAAGGGAGAGTAGGAGTCTTGTTTAAACCTCCTCTGCCCAACTCTGAGGCCACTGTTCCCACAGGAGCACCGTGCTGTGTGATGCTGCAGTCATTGCATAGCACCCAGCAGGGGTGGGGCTGTGTCTGGCCTGGCCACCAGATAGCTGTTTGCCTGCCTGAGCTGGGCATCTGGGAGGGACCTGATCACAGCCTTGGTGAGAGGCAGGCCTGAGCTCCAGTGCATCCCACTTCTTTCAAGCCCAGTGATCCTAAGCAGCATATTCCATCCTCAGAGGCTCCATCTCCTCTTCTGCAAAATGGGGCTAATGAGTCCTGCCCCAGAACAGAGTCCTTAGTATGAGAGGAAACCAAGGGTTGCAAGGACCTACTTCAGCATAGGACATAGAAAATAATCAGAAAGAGGTACTTCCCCTCTGCTCTTGGCACTGCGTAGCCTGTTCTCTGCAGGAGTGGAGAGGCACTTGCCTTTTTAGGTCAGTCTCTACACAATAATCTTGCTACTTCTTCTCTGGATAGCTCAGAATTTGTCTCTGGAGCACACCATTTACAAGGGTTAAGAATAAGTAACAGCTCAGAGTAATGGACCACAAGTTTTCCTGCATCTAATTCTTAGCATGAAATAGGGTCTCTTTAGTTATAATTATCCCTACTTATAATTATCCCCATTTCACAGACAAGTCAAGGCCCCTACTTGAAGTAACTTGCGTAAGGTCATGGTTTCTGAGTGGCAGAGATGGGATTCCAGCAGTGGTGGGCTGGCTCTTGAGTTGAACCTGTTAAGACTCAGCCAGACAGGTGGGACCTGTATGAGAGGGAGATGGGCCTCAACAACAAGAACTTGATGGAAGCGAGGTAGGGTTTAACCTGGGCTAGTCTTGATCAGTGGGAAATTATCCTCCTAGTGGGAGGAAGCAAGAAGCAAGTAGAAAGATGGAAAAGAGGATAGCAAATGAAGACACTTGCAGATGATGGGACAGGGCCAAGTGTATGGTGTGAGGTTAGGGACTGGGGCAGGAGAGGTGGCCCACATCCTGAAGAGCCAGAATGTCATTTGCCTTTGCCTGTCAGCACTGGAAAGCCTCTGGGGCTTCTGAGCTGTGGAATAGCACGAGCACATTACCTTTCAGAATGTGAAGAATGGGCTAAAGTGTTGAAGATAACGGAAGGGAGATGAATGTGAAGATGTTGCAGTAATTAAATGAAATAATCCATGGAAAGCGCTGAGTCTGGCCCATAGAAAGCACATGAGATGCTAATTGTTATCATTATTACAGGCCAGAGCCATTCAGAGCAGTGGGGATGGGGAAATGGAAAGAGAATGTTAAGCAGAATGGAACTTGTTGACTGATGGCCTATAAATGCTTTTCCTTTACCTTCACAGTGACCACCTGCTTGGCTATGCAGTGGTCTATGGAATGAAAAAGCCACAGTCACACTAACCACCCAGGGTCATATGAAACTTAAGAACACCAGCAGGAGTGGGCCTCCCTGGTGGCGCAGTGGGTTAAGCAACGCACTATGAAGCAAACTGCAGCCACTGCAGCACGAGTTCGATCCCTGCTGCCGGCCAGGGAGG
>JAGFMF010011830.1:22531793-22553330 GCA_019455555.1 Galemys pyrenaicus | reverse complement strand
GGTTTTTTTTTTTTTTTTTTTTTTTTGCATCATAGAGAAGTCTTTGAATATTTACCCAAAATGAACGTGCTGTAATGGTGGTATTTCAGCTTCAAGCAGAGACCTGAGGATCCTCTTTGAAGGACAAGGAGGTGGTAGAGTGTGTGTGTGTGTTCTGCCACAACCCAACTTATACAACAGAGACAACTACAGAAATGGTTTACAGGGAGGAAGCTATTGTGAGTCAGGCCCAATTTTGCTCTCAGAGAAGTTTTCAATCAACTCCAAGTTAAATAGTAATAAATCCCTGAGCCCATGGGAAATGCCTATCACAGGACTGGGTTGCAGGGGCCAGTTTCCAGAGACTTCCATGCGGGAAAGGGACTCTAACTGCAAAGTCATCAGTTTACATCCTTTGGATGCCTGGAATGGGGAACAAAGGGAACTTCCACCCACTTCTTCTGGTTCTAGGCCCAGTGGAGCTAGGGGTCCTGGGTTTATAACAAGCTGGTCCTCAGGGAAAGGGGAGGTTCCAGGCTCCTTGACTATGAGGGCCTAAATCTTCAGAGGTAGGGAGGGTATACTACTGAAAAGGAGACCTATATTGAACTCACATTTGGAAGGTGGTTTCAGCTACTGTCATACCCACCTATTTGGGATTTTTGGAAGAAGATGCAGCATTGAATGTGAAGTCCTGAACCACCTCTAATACTCTCATGCTTTCCTGTAAGACTCCCCACCACCTCCTTCCAAATCCCCTCCTAACCCACACATTTCTCTTCCCTGCTGGACCTGTCTTGGGTGGTAAGTGGCCTGGGGCACTGGAGTAGCCATCCTGCCTGCAGAGGCCCAGCTCCAGACACTGCACAGCCTTCCTGCCCATAACATCCTGTGGGCTCTCTTTCTATACAAGATCATCACAAACAAGAGCCCCTCTCTGACAGGCCTTTGAGGTTTAGCCAGAGATGATGTTCCCGTCCTACCTTGTATTCATTAGACTCTAGGCACTAACAGCTGAGCAAACAAATAGCACATTGAACTATCCGAAAGTTTCTTCTACCCTGCAACATGCTCTTCTAGAAACTTGCAACACCTGTGTTGAGATATCGAGTCCCTGTCTCCTTGCCTTGAAGATGGGTGGGACTTTGTGTCCACTTCACCAACAAAATATGGCAAAGCTGTTCTATACACCTAAGTAAATCATAAAAGTGTCACACACTTCTGGTGCATTCTGTTGGGACACTCCTTCTCAAACAGCTGCCATACTGGGAAGAAGCTCAAGTAGCTGGTGAGAACGTGTCTGAGTGAGCCCTTTGGAAGGTGGGTCCTCCAGCTTCTCACTGACAGGGCACATGGAGCAAGGGCAAGCCACCCCATTTGTGCCCTGCCCAAATTACAGGTTCATGAAGAAAGAAAGAAACCATTGCTCTTTGAAGGCATGACATTTTGGAGTGTCTTTTTACACATATGGAAAACTGAAATATTCATCACCACATTTGATTTTGATAATAGTCATCAGTGGTATCTACTCTTGGCTCTGATTTACAAACGAACCCAGAGGGATGAAGGACCTTTTCCAAGGAAATGCAGCAAGAAAGTGTACCCAGGATTCAAACCCAGGTTCATCTCAAAACCGACTCCTAAGTGCTTTGTTGTACCCCACACTTGTCCAGTTGCAAACAGTCGTGTATCACTTTCTTGGACTCTCAGTTGCAAGCCAGCGTGCACTGCTGCAAGTTTGGTGTCCCTAGGCAGACCCACCTGCAGGCCCTGGGCTACATCTCGCCACTCTCATTCAGTACTGCCCGGAGCTGGGCACCCTTAACCCTGCACATGGACTGTCACGCTGAGTCATTATGAGAACATCAAAGAAACTGGGCATGAGCCAGCTCACTTCCTCTTTTTTTTTTAGCATAATCAAAAGAATGGTTGTTCAACCAACATCAGCATCATCTGGGAACTTGTTAGAAAAACAAATTCTTGGGGCCCATCCCAGGCCTTCTGAATCAGAAACTCTGGGGGTGGGGCAAGCTCAAGTTTGAAAACTACTGCTCCATCTGCCTGTGTGGTTCTTGCCCCATGCTGTCTGGACTCTGGACGCCTTAGGGTGGTTTTATATGTGACAGGAAACTGACTCAAATAGCTTCAGAGGGAAGAAAGGGAATGTACTTGCTCAGTGCATGAAAGTCTCAGTACATGTTGGTGTAAGGAGCCTCAGCAAACCTCCAAGCTCAACCTCAACCTCTCTCTTCCTGCCTCCCCCAACCCCTCATGCTACCGACCTCATTTTATTTTCACGGTCCTTTGGGTTTCTCTATGTAGCAGCTGTGAAGGTGGCATGGAACTTACATCACACCAGTTTATCACCCTTAGAGGGAAGAGGACATATCGAAGGGCTCTGCTCCTTGTTACACACAAGATCATGGCTTCATAAGGCACTGTCTGCTGTGCCATCTCTACATTCCTCAGAATTTGCCTCAGGAGACAGGGAGAGCAATCATGGTGCCCATTTTACAGATGTGAAAGCAGGGACCATGTGTCTCATCATTAACTAAGGCTGTCGGGTAACAGAGGAGATTCAAAACCAGACGTCTGACCCTATTAGCAGCACTCTTGCCCATGTCCCCTTGTCCTGTCAGTAACGTCTGACCTTCCCCCCAGCTCATGATGAGGCTTATAAGAAGGAATTTAGGCGCTGGTCCCCACCAGGGCTCCAGGGGAGACCTTGAACAGAGCTTTAGCAAAATACTACTTAGAATCCTCTCTGCCACCAGCCGATGACTGACACAGGGTAAAGTCTTTTTACCTTTCTGACTCATATTTTAATCTGTAAAGTGGGTATAATGATACTCACAGAATAGTGTTTGTTGTGGGAAGCAAAGACATAGTGCTAAAATCATTACGTGCTGGCACAGCACTTTGTAAAGATAGAGTACATGTTACTTTCCTTGTTCCAGTCTAATAAAAACCAAAACCTAACAAACCAGTGTGATTCTTGAAAGCTACTTTGTGAATTTTATTTGGGTTGCTTTAATTCTCCTTTTAGTAATCCTCAAAAGCATGCTGCTGACACCGATTTCAAAGGTCAGAGACCTTTAACTAAGACATGAAAGAGACTCCCTGTTTCCATGCTGGAAAGGATCCAATCCAACGGCGGGTCGGTTCTCACCGGGCTCCTGAATCCTATGACATTCTCAGCTCTGCCGCCAGGGACTTAATTTTGCTATTGGCGTAGTGGTTTTTCTTTTTTAATGTGAGCCAAAAAATCTCTTTCATGAGTCAAGAACAGGATGAGAAAGCTGGTAAGGGTTTCAACCAAAGTGTTAATTGCACTTTGGTAGCTATCAGGTATTATCATATGTAACTGGATGGAGGGATGGCTGGCTGGAAGTAAGAGAGGGAAGAAAATACATGGTTAGGGAAGAAAGGACTCAGAAAATTTAAGTGCTGATATGAAAAGATGTTAAGAAAATATTACAGCGTGAATACAGAAGAGTGAATTTCTTTTAGTCTTTCTCTTCATCCTCACTCTTTTTTCCTTTTTGACTTTAGATAGAGACACTGACCAACTGATCAATCAGCAGAGAGCATCTACACTACAGGCCAATTTCTGTACAGACCTGCCAGTGACCTCTGGGGAGTGGAGCGGGGCCAAGTGGGGGAAGGTCTTCTGCACTTGCTGTGCTACTTGATTCTCCCCTCATTTTATAACAAAGAAAGAGACAGACAGGGGAGGACTAGAAGCGGAAGGCAGGCCCTGTGGAAGGGGTCATCTTGAGTTCAAGGCTGGAGATGGAGGCGAGGCCTCAGCCAGGGGAGGAGGCACCAAGCATCTGAGTGAACAAAGGCTCCTCCAGCGAAAACCCCAGCAAGCACTTGGTTGGATGACAAATGGCCCTCCTGCTCTCAGCTGTGATTGCTAGCTCAGTCTTTTCCCACAAAAGCTGCTCCTGCTGGGGGGAGTAGGGAACAAAGAGTTCTATCACACCTCATTCCCAGGGATCCCTTGGCCCAGGAGAGAGTGACACTATTTGAAGTTGAGGGGTGCCTTCCTTTCTCAACGTCCCCACCCTGGCAAAGACTGCATCAGCTAGATTCATTAAATGATGTTGGCTTCAAGCTGGGGTTGTGATTTCATTTTAATGGAGAAAGGCAGGCAGGAGGGCAGTACAGAAAAGCTGAACCCAGTCTTCATATCTCTCTACCGACACGGTAGCCCTTGCTGCTGAGGGTCAGACAAGATTGGAATAGAACAGACTGGGAATGTGAGCTGAGTGATCCCAGCGCTACAGACCTGAATCCTTCTACTTCTCTGCCTGGGGAGGGACCACCAAACCATTTCAGGAACTTGGATTTCAGGACCCAGATTGTGGGGTCAAATATGGACTAGTCCATCTGGTGGGGAGGGGCCCTTTCCTCTGATTTCGTACTTTCTCAGTTTGTAAAGACAGGCACAAAGAGCTGCTTCATTACTCCAAAGACATGGTTCTCAAGCTTTAGTTGTATCAGAACCAGCTTGTGGGCTTAGCAAAACCTAGACTTCTGGCTGCATCCCAGAGTTTCTGGTTCCGTAGGCCAGGGGTGTGGCCAGAGAACCTGTGATTCTAACAAGTTCTCCTAGTGCTGCTGCCACTGGTTGCCATCATGGTGCCCAGAGAATAAAGAGTGAGGAGGGCTGGCCACCTGACCCTGGCTTTCAGGTAACAGGGCCTGTGAGGAGGGTGGAAAACTGGAGAAGCCCCATCCTCAGGGAGCAACCGTGACAGTTCCTAAGGAATAAACCAGCACAGGGATAAACCGGCACCGAGTATTTTCAGCAGTATTGACTGTTTTTGGATAAGAATAGGCGGAAATATGGATTTTTTTTTTTCATGAAATCTTACCATCTTTGGCAGTCATTGACAATTGGCTTTGAAATTTCCCAAACATTGTACAAGCCAAGCAAAACATATCTGCAGGCTGGGTTTCATCCTCTGGCTGTTGTTCCAGAATATAGATAAGGTTCCCATGGAACAAGGCAGGGTCAGAGATCCATGGTTGCTGCTGGCTCTTTGGGGAAGAATGCCAACCTCACACACCTCTCTATCTCTCCCAGCAGGGGCTCCCTGTGCCTGTCAGGGCCTCCTTTGGGACCCTAATGGGGCCACATCTCACACTCTAGCCACTCTGAAGTCTTTGCAGCAGCAACTGGTCTGTACCAGCTCAAAGTTGTGTCTTTCTCCTCCACTGGTCTGGGTGCTCCAAGAGACCTGCTACCTCTCTGTCTCCGGGGCTGAGCTTCTGATCTGGTCTGGGACAGGCTTAAAAGAGTATTTACCAAGTGTTTCTCTCTTGGTCTTGGCCTTGACCTTCCTCTTATCCCCTTTCTGTTTGCCTAGCTACTTCCTGTCTCTATCCTTCAGGCCATGGTTCAGACTCCACTTCTTGTGGGAACTTTTCCTAACCTTCTGGTCCTGGTGGGGGTTCTGTACATCCTGTCCTCCCCCCATGACATCACATATTATCTATTGGCTGCTTTAGTTGGTCCCCTCTACCCCTCATGACAATGAGGGCCCTCCGTGAGGGCCACAATCATGTACAATTCACCTCAGTAACAGCGGCTGCAGAGTAAGCACACTGCACAGAGTGAGCACCATGAAATGCTTGTAACACCAACAGAGCACTGGACAATTCAGATGAAATGAATGATCTCAGGTGAGAAGTGAAACCCGTGTAGTATGCTGGGAACAACATGGTAGAATGAGTCAACCCAAAGGTGAGAATAAACTGGTGGGCAGTGGTGAGAGTTCTGACTTGCCCAGCACCGCTGGGGGCCCTCAAACAATGTGGCCTCTTGGCTTGCAGCTTCCCTCAGTGCGTCAGCCTCCAGCTATGCAACTCCATTACCCTGCACCTTCCTCCAGTAGAGCTCCACCATCCGGCTGGACAGCCTGGAAAGAAGGCTTCCTTGCAAAGCAGGCTCCAGGGAAGATCCCGAGCAGAAGGGCTGACCCTCCCCACAACAGACAACAGCAAGGGAAGTCCCAACTTAGGAGGAAGCACCCTGAGTTCTGGGACAGCAAAGGTAACCCTGAATCCTGCACAGTTTCATCTAATCTTCCAAGTTGCTGGAACCCCTGGTCTGCTCACCTACTACTATTCTAATGCTGGATCAAGAAACAAAGGTGACCTCCAACAAGTGCTGGAGGGGGTGTGGAGAAGGAGGAATCTTTGGAAAAGAGTAGTGCATTGTTGGTGGCAAAGTAACACATTGTTGGTGATGTAGCCATTTTGGAAAGTGATCTAGACTTGCCTTAAAAACTAAAGTTGGAAATAACCATATAATCCAGCAATGCCACTTTTGGGTGTCTGTCCAAAGAATACAACCCCCCAAAATTATATGCTCTTTAAGGTTTACTGCAGTGTTATCTATGAGAGCTGGGATTTGGAAGCCACCTAAGCCACACTAATAGAGGAGCCGATAAAGAAGTTGTGATAAAGCCACACAATGGAACACTCTTCTGCCTACGGAAAGATGAAATGTTACAGCAAAGGGAAGAAGCTTGTGGTATAGCAAAGTAAGTCAAAATATTGGACAACGTCACATATATGAGTAAAATAAGGAATTGTGGTAGGTGAAGTAGTAAGGCAAAATAATTGTAAACTAGCAGACAGTAATAACCAAAGTAAGGTTTCTGGGGTTTTGAGGGAGAGGGAAGAAGAAAGGGCTAGAGGGGTAAGTAGTGGGCAAAAATTTATATGTGTGCCCCTTTTACTTTAAAAAAAAAAAAAAGACAAGAAGGGGTGGCCACACATCCTCTGTACCCCAACCCCCATCTACCACTTTTCCTCTCAGCTAAGTGCAGAATTTCTCCTTCTGGAACCCCCTAGGTCACCACCAGTGTCGCCTGTGTGGGGTGTGTGCAGGCTCCATCCAGAGGCTGGACATGCGGCCTGACACGCCTGGGGCAGCGTCAGCTGGTGAGGAGAGCAGCAGGTCCCAGCAGTGCTCTTGGACAGGGACTAGGGGCCTGATGGGCCAAATTCAGGTCCGGCTCTGCGCTTATGTAACCACCGTACGCTCACAGGAGGAGCCCTGTGTCTGTAAAATGCGGTTGGAATGGTGTGGTGAAGATTCAGGGAGTTAAACTATAGCTTGAACAGGTACCTGGTGCATAGTAAGCACTGGATGAGGATGAACGAATGTTACTGAGTGATCAGTAAACATTCGCCAAATGGATGAGGGAGGGAGAGAAAGAGTGAAGATAACGAGCCAAGGACAAAGCCAGCACAATCCAGAGGCTGCTGTGACCCAAAGTAAACAGATGTTTGTCATGTCTGTGGGTACCTGAGTGAGCTGGGGACAGGGTTGCTGGGGTCTTCGGGGTCCACGGAGCAGCCAGGGAGCAGCTCTCAGGTAGTGTTCAGAATGGCAGGGCCCCAGCTCCCGAAGGCAGACCCTTGGCGGAAGCTTTCCTTCCCGTTGTGAGCCTAGCTGCAGATGAAGGGGCCTCGGGCCTTTGACTGGCACACTCTGGCATTTCCCTAGAACAATAGCGTTTTTTCCCCACAAGTGGCCTCTCTGAGGCTACCCCATCTTCCAGGTCATTCCAAACAGCAGATTCACACTCACTCCTAGATGCCTTCAGATGAATCAACAAGGTGGTGGTGGGGGTGGGGATGAATCTTCCAGGACTGGGGCTCAGATTCCCAGACACACACAAGCACTCCTTTAGCCACAGGCCTAAACAAACAAGGTCATCTGGTTTTTGCAAAGACTATGAGCAGAGAGGAGCCTGGCAGAGAGCAGGAGTGTGGACTTCCAAATCTGAGGCTTCTGGTTCAAATCCCATGTCACACAAGTCTGCTCCCCTTTCGGGAATCTCAGCCATTGCGTAACACTAAATCTTCCCTCACTGACTGTGGTGTAAAATAATTAACCAAGAGTGGACCCTTGGTAAACACTGGGAGGGGGCGGAGACTCTCATCCAAAAGCCAAATGGCTCTCTACGGGTGAACATAAGCTTGCTCTGGACCCAAGACTGTGAAAGGAGGATGGGGTGTGAGGGGTGGGGGGGCTGGGTGAGGGGTGGCGGCCGGAGTTGGGGAGCATCCTGACCTCCTGGGGACCTGAGGATGTTGATGGAGGCCTAGGGCTGACCTTCCGGGACTGTGCTGTGGCAGCATTAATTGGGGTCTCCGGGTCACCAGCTTCCCAGCCCTGGGGACAGCAAAGTCAGCTTCTATCTCTCCTCCCCAACCCCCTACCTCCAAGGCAGCTTCCTCTGCCCTGGGCTGCAAAGGCTTTGACCTACTGAGTAGGAGTAGGTGTTCGTCAGGCAAAAGGTTCAAAGGAAGCTCACCACAGAGGAGGAATGGGTGGGGAAGGGGCTGGCCAGTGGCCAAATCCCAGTTTTAGCATGAAGAGGGGCAGGTAAGAGAAGAGTTTTGTCAGACATTCAAATACCCTGTTTCGCTGACTGGTTCCATGCCAGCTCAGACAGACAGAAACACTTCAAAAGGGCTCCTTATTTTTTTTCTCTCCCTTTCTTTTCTTCTGCCTCCCCCAGCCCATAGTGCGACCAGAGAACAGACAACAGATGTGCCTGGAATTCCGGCCAAGCCACTTCCTGGCTGTGCTACTCTGGGCATGTTACTTCATCTCTCTGAGGTGTTTTCCTCATCTGTAAAATGGGTGAACTCACACCTCCCTCAAAGCTGTGAGGATTAGGGGCTGTCAGTGCACAGGGCGCCCAGCTCAGTGCAGGACAGGGAGGGCCCCTGCATCCTTCCAGGGAGCGCCATCTGGTTCCCGTGGAGGAGGGGTCTCCTGGAAGAGCAGGTGCTGCCTGCCTTGAGGGCAGGCAGCGCCAGGGTCAGGAGGGTTCCTACGAACACAAGGGCCCTTTCCACAGGTCGGTGGTCAGGCCCCTAGGCAGCAGAGGCCTTACTGGACACAAATCCTCACCATACACTTGCGGTCATCTATGCCCATCAGATCTTCCTCAAACTCCTGCCCGACTTGGAAGTCCATGATGTAGTTCCTAAAAGTGCTCAGCGTGCGGATGATCATATGGTCGCCCTCTTGCACGATCTCTTTGTCTGGCTTCAGCAAATTGGCGATTTTGCGCAAAGCCACATTGACATCTGCGGGGAGGAGGGAGGTTCAGGGTGTGGGACAAAAAACTCAGACAACTATTTCCAAGGAATGGATGGATCCCCAAGGGCCCAGCCCCACTCCCCTCCAAACCTTGTGGTTCCAGGCAGTCTCTGTGCGCAACCTTTCTGTGTCTTTTTCTTTCTTTTTTATTGTAAGTTTTCTGCCCTTTTGTTAACGTCTTAGAAACAAAAAACGGAGCAAGCCAAGCCCAGCTCTCCTAATGAAATTATCCACATCTACAGCCAACTATCAGACTTCTGCCACCAATTAACCTAACCCTAAGCCCTGATCTTCCGATTGGAAGGCTGCTGGCCACCCTCGGAGCGGAGGCGGTGGGCGCCTTTCCACCGCCCAGGGGAGCCAGGGGCCGCAGCTCGGGCGGGCTCAGTGCGGGGCACGGCGGGGCGCCCGGGGCCGAGCGCGGCGGGCGGCGGCTTACCCAGTGCGCGTAAGTACTCCTCGAAATTCTCGTTGCTCAGCATCTTCCAGTACCCGTTGAAGTCGACCGGCATTTCGGGGCGCAACTGGGGCCGGAAGGCCGGGGGACTGGAGGGAGCAGCTGTCGCCTCTCGGGGTGGCGGCTACCGAAGCGATCCGGGTGGCAGGAGGCCCGGAAGTGTGCGCCCTCCGGGGGCAGGGGGCTCGGAGGGGCGGCGACAGCTGGATTCCAAGCGCGTACAAAGCCCCAAGGAGGATCCATTGTGGCCGTCGCTCCTCCCCCCGAGCGGGGGCGGGGGTTGTGGGAGCGCCAGGTTAGCCCCGGGTCGGCGGCCGCCTTCTGGAGCCCCCTGCGCCTTCGATTCGCTTCCCTGGGAAGGAAGAGGAGACGGTGTGTGTGTAGGGGCGGGGTGGGGAATGCTTTATTGGCCCCAAGTTTTCGGTCCCTGCGGGATTCCGTCAAACACCATGAACTTCTTACATTCGGGGGCCACTTGAGGGGGGAAACAGTTTCCTCGGGTTTGCTGGAGTGATTGGAAAGAGGCCACTTAGAGGTCTTTGTCTGAATCCCCGCGCTTTTGACACCCTGAGCGGTGGCTGGGCTGGTGGACGGTCAGGATCGGGAAAGCTGGGGGGTTCGATTCAGGGAGAGAAAAGTGGGGATCGCTCCACATCCCTCCCCTAAAGAGAAGCATTGTTGATGTTGTTTGAAGTAAGTAATTAAAAAGGTCCTCTGGGCGGTTCGTTTCACTACCAAGTTGAGATCCATTCTTTATGCAAACGTAAGTAATTGTCAACGTGCATTCTATCGATTCTTTCCTTCCCGTTGCCACATGGCAGCACGGTCCGCCCCAGGTTTCTGCACTTTGATTTTTTCATATGCTGGAGGTCCTTTCATATCTGCACTTAGAAAGTATCCTCATTCTTTTGCAGGCGACTCTGTTGTTTATGCAGCTTGTCCCCCACTGATGAAGCTTTATGTTGTTTTGGATCCTGTTAGAAGCCGTCCTGCAGTGAAGATCTTTGATGACATCTCATTTCCCACCTGGTGAGGGATGTCATAGCACTTTAAAAGGTCTGTCTTTGCCAACAAAGAGATGACATAATCGGGCGGGTTGACTTTTTGACCCTCTATTAAAGACTAAATATCTCTTTTAAATTGCTCTTTGCACAAATCACTGTCTGGGTGACAGCAGGCACTTTCTCTTCTATGGCACTACCAGAGCCCCCTACTTCCCTGCATTCTGCTGAGGTAGGAAAGGGTGCTTCTTCCTCAGGGTGGAGGCAGCTTCACCCCAGGAGTGGATTTGCTTTAAGTCAGTGTCTCTCAACTTTGGAGTTACTGACATTGGAGTCTGATTATTCTTTGCTGGGGGAAGGGTGTATTAGCAGCATTCCTGGTTTCCACCCACTGGATGACAGCGACATCTCCTAGAAATGTCTCCAGACATTGCCAAGTACCACAGAACAGGGGACAAATCTCCCCTAGCTAGAAGTCACTGCTCTAGACAGTTGTACCCCAATATCAGGCCATTTCCCATCTCTCCTTCCCTAGCTCTGTGGTGCTCAGGCAATCAGTTGTTCACACAGGCCCCGGTTCACCATCCTTCTTAGCCAGTCCAAAGCAAAACTCAAGCCTGTTTAACATGAAAATTCAAGAAGCCTCTGGCTCAGTCAGGTGAAGGGATGGGTCCTGGCATAGGTCTCCAAGGTCTCCAAGTCCCGACCAGCCAAGTTCTTGGCCTTCTTTGTCTGCCACACTCCCCAGAACCAATTGAATTGGCCATTCCCTGCTCATCCCAACTATTCCAACCCCCTTTCCCTGCTCCCCACAGCAACCAGCTCAGCCAGCTGGATTTCTCACCCTCCTCAACCTTCTTCCTTTGTGCTGACTCTCCTGAGATGGTTTATGCCAAATACCCAGCACAGCGCCTGGTGTACAGAGGAACCTGCCAGTTCTGCCATGTCCAGGTGGTTCCTTCACCTTCCAGGCAGAGGTCTGATATTCCCTCACCTCCCTGGCCCTCTGTCCATCCTGAAGAACCAAGGAGTAGCAGGGGTCACCTCTCCTGGCTGTGCTGTTTCTTGCAGCTGGGGATTGGTTGTGTGAGCAGGTTTTAGAGGTGGCAGCTGGTTTGAAGCTGGCTCTTACACTGTAATTTTGGGTAAGTTGGTAATCTCAGTGTCTTGGGTCTCTGTTCCCAGATCTGTAAAATGGAGACACTCTACTGCATATCGCTCAAGGTGGTGAGAGGTTAGGAGATAGGGATATAAAGGGTGTTACAGAGAGTTCTACTCCAGATACACTGTGTTCAAACTGGAGGAGCTGGGAGAGTGAGAGAAAAGGCAAGGGAGGTTCTGGCCGTGCCCCCTCCTGGGGCCTTAAGATCTGTACACTGAGCTGAAACAAAAAGTGCTCTGTGGAAGCATTGGGTATCATCATGGTTTTCCTTTCCCAGTTCACTGTCCTGTTCAGCTGAAGCCATTCATCAGTATTTCTGGAGCTCCCTTCTGTCAGGGGTGCTATCATTTGAGATGTCCAAAGCCAAGAAAGAGCAACTGAGGACAGTGTGTGCGGGAGAGGGGGTCTGTGTGAGCCTGCCAATCCGTGAGCCTCCCCGCAGGGGTGGGGCTGCTGTTGGCTCTTGAGGACAGTCAGAATCTGAGAGGTGAAGAGGAGGGGGGCTAGTCTGGGGAGGCAGGCTCAGGGCAACAGAGGGGTGCCCAGACAACAAAGGAAGAGCTTGTTATCGTGGAGAGACAGGATGAAAACGTGCTAGGACACCCTTGGTTGGACTCACTTCATTCACTGGCCTTAAATAGAGCAGCTGAGGACCTCCCTGGTGGCACAGTGTGTTAAGCAACACACTATGAAGCAAACCGCAGCCACTGTGGCATGAATTCGAACCCTTCCTCATCTGGGTGCCACTTCCCTTCTGCTCCTCTCCAGGGCACATTTTATTCTGGAGACTTGCAAAATCTTCTCTTTTTCCGGTGTTCAGGTGTCTCTGTAATTATGTTTTGGCAAATGATCTGCTCCAATCTCCTGGCCATCGTGTGCCATTTGCCAACCTGTGTCCCCTGAGTTCTGGAGGGTGAGGGCTTGTCTAGCTGTCCCAGGGGCCACGGGGCACCTAGGTCTCCCTGGGATGCCTTCCTCAGATGGGTTCGTGAATATTCGAATGTGCAATGACACACTTGTCTGCAAACCTCAAAAATCTGATGCTGGGGTGGGGGAGGTGACCTGGGGGTTTTCTGCCTAAAAATGGTTCTGCCGACTGAGTCAGGTATTTTCCTTAGACACTTGTTTCTACAGATTGTGACTTATGCTACAGGGTTCCTCTACCACCTTCCCTCTCCCTCTTGCTCTCTCCCTTCCTCCCTCACTCCCACCCTCCTTATTTTCCAATTTTATTATGGAAAATTTAAAACTTATATAAACAGAACTCTGTCAGAGTCATCACCAGCTTTAACGATTATTAATCTATGAGCGATCTTGTTTCATCTACAGCCCTGCCTACCTATTTTTCCACAAGTATTTTGAACAAAATATTAGACATCACATCATTTTGTCTGGAAATATTTCATGAAAGACAGATTCATTTACCCAGCCCCTCCCTCCCAAAAAAAACACAGGCAAAACCAATAATATTAATTCCTTAATGCCATCAAATTTCCAGAAAGTGCTCACTTACCTCATGACTTTTCTCCCCCAATTGTTTGAACTGGGGATCCAAATAGGCTTCACACACTGCCTTTGATAGATGTCTCTCTTTTATGGCTTGTCCTTTAAAATATAAGTATTTGCTATTGTCACGCCTTCCCTTTCTTAAGTAAATGGTAGCATACCGTACACATTTTTGGTAACTCAAAGTGTCCTGAAGCTCATACACAGTAACACAGGGAGACGTCTCCTCACCCCCACAGCAGCAGAGGGCTCCTCTGCGAGGTGGGACCTCCTTCCAGGGAGCCAGTGCACACACTGGACAGGGGCTGCTGCCAGGCTTTGGTTATAACAAATATAGCAAAATAGCTGCAGCAAGCGGGTTGTTCTTTTATAGTTTTGTGAGTGTATCTTTGGATGGATACCTAGAGGTAGGATTGCTGTGTCAAGGGAGTATACTCAGTGGCCTTTGCTGGCTGTTGCTGAATTTCCCTCTTAGGATTGCACCATTTTGCCTTCCCACCAGCACTGTATGATTGTGCCCGTCTCCCCAGGCTTGCTAACAGATTGTCTTGTCGAGTTCTTAGATTTTTCTACATAAGAAGAGTATCTCTGAATTTGGTGAGAGTTTGGAGATGAAGAAGTGAGCAGCCATCTCCTTATTTAGCTGGGATTGTAAAAGCCCCAGCTGGCCCCTGTGTAAGGGTCAATGGCCATGAGAGCACAGATATGGCTTCTGCGTTTGTTTTATCAAATTGTGTTTCTAAGTGCCATCTGCAGTGCTTATTCCAGCGTGTTCCACATGTGAGAGACTTCTCGCTGCACCATGTCGCTGCCAAGGCAGGCTCAGGCTCGGGGCTCTGTGGGCAACAGGACTGCCAGGGCTGGAGCGGCGGGGGATGCCCCTTGGACAGACATCCTTCTCCACCATCTCGAGAGGTGTCCTGTGAGTTGTGCCAGAGTCCAGCTTGGGAGAGGGTCACTTTTGATGTCTTCCTGCTAGTCTAACCACAGGGCAGTGTGGTAGTCCTGGTTGCTGCCCTACGTCGGGCTCCTTAGAGAGGGTGGTGGAGAAGCTGAGGATTGGCAAGGAGGCGCCCATGGTGAGAAGGTGGCCCACGACGCTTGGGAGATGTTGTTAGTTTTTTGAAGGACAAAAATCTTTAACTTTACCCCAAAACATGTGTCCTCTCTCCCCCTTCCCCCTGTTTATCATTCTGCAGAGATACTGGAATGCCACCCTTCCAACGCTGTGGCCTTATAGACACCTATTTGCAAGGAAAGGCCTCCTGGAGAGTGAAGCCCAGGTCCTGTAGAATCATGTGACTGCTGTGGGACAGGCACAGATGTCAGGGTGGGGAGATACCCACAGCTGGTGCAAGAGACACACGTGAGCTTTAAAGCTAGGGAGGTGATTATGCTGGGTGTCTGCTGGCCTAGAGCCCACACTGGGGTGAACGCTCAGAGAGTAGCAGCCCTCTGGCCCAACAGACAGTACCCAGATTGGATAGAGTTACAGATACCTAACAGGTTGGGCCCCAGAAGCATGGTCCAGCCATCCTGAAATACAAGAGCATCTAGGTGGTCTCCCTAGTGGTGCAGTGGGTTGAGTACTGCGTTGTGAAGCATCTGCTGCACAGCTGCGTTAGTTTGATCCCTGGCCAGGGGAGGACCCACATGGCGCAGCAGATCTCTCCTGCCTCGTCAGCTGCTCTCCTCAGCAGTGTATTTCAGTTGATCTGCCTGTTCTGCTCCCTGCTCTGTCTTTGGTGAATCCTTCTACCTCCTGCGATTCTGGCCTGTACCCCAGCTCTTGTATGCATAAATAAATAAATCTTTAAAAACAAAACAAAAAAATCCAAGAGCATCTAGTATAGCTAATAGGAAACCAAGAGTTCTTTTTTTTTATTTGTTTATGCATACAAGAGTTGGGATGCAGGCTAGGGGTGTGGGGTGAGAGGATTCACCAGAGACAGAGTGGGGAGCAGACCAGGCATATCTACTGAAATACGCTGCTGAGGGGAGCAGTGGGCAAGACAGGCAAGGTCTGCTGCGTCATGTGGGTCACCCCTCTGGCCGGGGATTGAACTTGTGCTGCAGTGGCTGTGGACGGCTTCATAGTGTTGCACCTTAGCTCCTTGCACCACCAGGGAGGTCCAAGGAGTTCTTAAGGTTCCATCTGAGCGCCATCTTTAAGTGGTCATTGCATGTGGTAAGAGTATCTGTTGATGGAAAGACTGGAGAATGTCATGGTTCTATGCCTGTCCTGTCACAACAGGGATGTGGAAATGGTCTTCGGTCAGAAGCAGTTGCTAAAAGAATTTTAGTTGTTAATAGTCAATCTAATGTGGTCTCTCAGCTTGTGTCCCTGGGGCAAGGCCACACCAGAACTGAAGTGAGAGGTAGGTACAGTTTCTCTGAGAAACTCGACAGTGAGGAGGAGCCACCATTGCCAAGTCTAGGTTGAAGATAGGAGAGACATGGCCTACTGGTTGAGGTGGTTAGTGGTTTAAAAAATGTTTATTGCCACTCTTGATTAGTCTTTCTCTGGTATTTGCTGTACTTGGGCATTGAGGGTTTGAGACTTAAATGAAAATTTTTGAATCTTTTGCTTTCACTTTGATGATTCTCTTAAGATATATCTTTGGATAGTAGTAAATTTGAAAGAAAAAAATTACAGATATCTGCAAATCCCCTCACTTTCTTGCCTATTAAAGAGATCATGGTTTTGTGGGTCTTACCCAGGTCCCTTATGGAGCTAATCAGAGGTGCTGGGCAGGACCGGAGGTGCTCTGCAAAGTCTGGCTTAGTGGGAATAGAAAGTTACCCTTGGAAGATGAGGAGAGTGGAAAAGAGTGAGGGATTGAGAGGTGGAACGAGGGAACATGAATCCTTGCAGAGTGACGGCTTTTTGAATGAAATTGTTAGGGTCACATAGGGGCTTTGTTCTGGTTATGGAACCCTGGGTAAGTTATGACTCACTGGGTCTTCATTTTCAGAAGAGAAAGTTTTTGTGTCTTGTTCAAGGTCATGTGGGTGGAGTAGCTGTTCTGGGAATTGAATTTGTGTCTAGCTCTGTCTGACCCCAAAGCCCAAGGTCTTAACCACCTATTGTTTCCTGAATGAACCAGGGGGTTTCCAGAAAATCCATGGGGACCTTGGCATGTTGAAGCTGATAAATAAACCACAGCAGAAAATCCCAAAGAGAAAATAAGTTTCCCAAGTCATCATCAGTATGGAAGCAGAAGTTGAATCCCCATGTGAAATGAAAGGATGGGGAATATACTCTAAGCAGAAAAATCTATAAATAGTTAAAGATTAATGTACCTTAGTGAGGCTTTGGCCAGATTTAAAAAGAACAAATCTTACCAAGCCAATGTTTTTGTGTTCTTGGGGCAGAATTATACAATGAAGAGATGAAAGGGAAGCAGCTGGTCAAACACACATTGATTTCCGGGGAGCACGTAACAGAGTCCTCTGAGGATTTCCTTGAGATTGAATACAGATCAGGGAGCATGCTGACCCGTGACGAGGGGGACGTGGAGGGAGGTTGGCCAGGATAACTCAAAGCTTTAGTCTATCTCTTATCTCCTTGGAAGAAGTGGAAAGTAAATACTCTTTGGGGGCAGCTTGTGGAGGCTTTGTGCTCCCCAAAAGGGAAGAAATAGGCCCAAACTCATTGATTTAGAGGCAGACATTTCAAGTTGCATTACAATAACTGCTGTGAAAACCCCTTTCATCTATTCCATTCTGCTACTGCTTCCAGACTGACAGAGTTGGGTAGTGTGAACAGAGCTGGGTTTTCGGGTCGGACTGGTTTGAGACCCCAGACCCATCATTTCCTTGCTGCATGATCTGTAAGGTTGGGTGATTCATTCAAAGTCTCTGAGTTTTCAGCCTCACAGAGTAGTTTTGAGGAGTATGCACTCGTCTTTAATAAATTCTAGCTTCAGAATGATATAATCATCCAAAGTTAGATAAAGAATAAATAGAACACCTAAACAGACCAATTACAAGCAGCAAAATTGAAGCAGTAATCTAAACATTCCATAAAAACAAAAGCCCAGGACCAGACAGCTTTACCATTGGATTCTACCAAACATTCAAAAGTGAATTAGTACCTAACCTACACAAACTCTTTCCAAAATTTAAAAAGAAGGAATACTACCAAATATGTTCTATGAAGCCAATGTTACACTAATACCAAAACCAAACAAAGACAACATAAAAAAAGAAAATTATGGGCCAATCTCCTTAATGAACACTGATGCAAAAATCTTTGCCAACAGAATCCAACAATGCATCGAAGGGATAATACACCACAATCAAGTAGAATTTATCCCAGAGGCACAAGGATGATTCAACATATGAAAATCTATTAGTGTAATCCAACATATCAACAAAGAGAAAAATAAAAACCAAATGATCGTATCAATGGATGCTGAGGAAAAGTTCAGCAAAGTCCAACATCCATTTATGATGAAGGCCCTTGAACTTCTCAGGATAGACAGAACATACCTTAATGTGATAAAAGCCATATCCTACAAACCCACAGCCAATATTATTCTCAATGGTGAAAAGCTGAAGGCCTTTCCTTTATGATCAGGAACAAGACAAGGATATCTACTCTCACTGCTGCTTTTCAATATAATACTGGAAGTCCTAGCCAGAGCAATAAGACAAGAAAAAGACATATAAGGAATCCAAATACAGAAAGAAGTAAAACTATTTTCAGGCAAGATGCTAATATAAATAGAAAGCCCTAAAAACTCCACAGAAAAACTAATCAAAATAATCAACCAGTTTAGTAAAGTAGTAGAATACAAAATCAGCACACACAAATCAGTAGCCTTCCTATATACAAACAAGCAATCTGAAGAAGAAGCAATCAAGAAAACCATCCCTTTTATAATTGAACAACAAAAAATCAAATACTTGGGAATAAATTTAACCAAAGTGGTGAAGGCCCTATACAAAGAAAATTATAAAACATTGTTAAAAGAAATAGAAAAAGACACAAAGACATGGAAAGACAACCCCTGCTCATGGACTGAAGAATCAACATCAAAATGGCTATCCTACCAAAAGCAATTCAGAGTCAACATTGTTCCAGCAAAAGCTCAATGATACTCTTCAAAGAAATAGAACAAATGTTAATGAAATTCATATGGTGATACAAAAAACCTCAAATAGCCAAAAGTCTCCTGATGAAAACAAAGTAGAATGCAGGTATCACACACCCAGACTTCAAACTATACTGCAAAGCCATAATAATTAAAACAGTATGGTACTGGAACAAAACAGACACATAGACCAATGGAAAAAATGAAAGTCCAGAAATAGCTGCACATATATGGACAAATAATCTTTGACAAAGGAGCAGACTATGCAGTGGAACAAAGACAACTTATTCAATAAATGGTGCTGGGAAAACTGAACTGCTACTTGCAAAAAAAATGAGGCTAGATTACTACCTAACACCCATGCATAAAAACCAAATGGATAAAAGACCTATGTAAGACCTGACATAATAAAATATATAGAATAAAATATAGTAAAACACTACAAGACATACATCTCAGTGACATTTGTAAAGATGCATCCCCCAAAGCAAAGAAAGTGAAGGAAAAGATAAACAGCTGGGATTACATCAAACTGAAAAGCTTCTGTACGTCAAAAGAGATATTAGCCAAAACAAAGAGACACCTTACTCATTGGGAAAAAAATCTTTGCACTCCATACAGCTGATAAGGGACTGATCACAAAATATACAAAGAACTCAAAGGACTGAGCAAAAACAAACAGTCCATCAAGAAATGGGCAGAAGAATTTAAAAAGACACTTCTTCAAAGAGGAAATGCAATCCCTCTTACAATCAGGGAAACGCAAATCAAAACGAATGACATACCACCCTACACCAGTAAGAATGACACATATCAAAAAAACTAGCAACAACAAATGTTGGCGAGGATGTGATGAAAAAGGAACTCTCCTACGCTGCTGGTGGGAGTGCAAACTGGTCCAACCACTATAGAAAGCTGTGTGGAGGTTCCTCAAACTGCTAAAAATGGAGCTATCATATGACCCAGCAATTCCATTCTTAGGGATCTACCCAAAGGACACAAAAACATTGGTTTAAAAGAATACCTGTACCCCTATATTTACTGCAGCACCATTTATAATAGGTAGGACTTGAGTTGAACCCAAATGCCCAAAAATAGATAACTAGATCAAGAAGATATGGTATCTATACATAAAAGAGTAGTATTCAGCAGTCAAAAAAGATAAACTAATGCCATTCACAGCAATATGGGTGGAGCTAGAAGGAATTATGCTCAGTGAAATAAGTAAGAACGAAAAAGAAAAATATCGGAAGTTTCACTTATAGGAGGAATAGAGGGGAACAAAATAAGGCATCAGAGAAAAAAATTATAACAATACAAAACACATCAAAACAAAGCAAAAACAAACAGACAATTATAAACCAGAGATATCCTGCATGGGAAGGGATGGGAGAGGGATCGGGAAGAGGGAGGGAGGAGCACAAGGGACTGTGTGATGGTGCCCGGGTGAATTGGTGGTGGAAATTCTGTGGGGACTACACTTGAGAAAAGAAGGCAAATTCATTTTAAAAGTGAATAATGATGTAAAATATAAATAAATTAAAAATTAAAGAATTGAAAATTTTTCTTCCTTATCCTTTGAGGCCTCAACCATCTGACCTCAATTTCTTTTCCTAGGTCTGCATCAATTTTCCCTTATCACCTGACGATGCCGATGGGCTGTTATCTGTGCCCTCATAGTCAAGACTTACTCCCATAGATCCCGTGGCCCAAATATCCACCACCACTTCTTTTCCTCATCCAGCCAAGTCCTCATGTTCCGGTTTCACTAGGCCCTCTTATCTGCATTCTGAGAAGCTTGAACTCTTCCAATCATTTCCTGCTGCCTGCACCATCTCAAGTGCACTGAGTTCTTTCTCACATGAGCAACTTCCTCAATGAAACTCAATGCTTTGTGGCTAGTGGCTGTATTTTATTTATTTATTTTTTAAAAAATTATTTATTTATGCACCATTTATAATAGGTAGGACTTGAGTTGAATTGGTGGTGGAAATTCTATGGGAACTACACTTGAGAAAAGAAGGCAAATTTATTTTAGAAGTGAATAATGATGTAAAATATAAATAAATTAAAAATTAAAGAATTGAAAAATACAAGAGCTGGGGGGGGGGTGGGTGAGAGGACCCACCAGAGACAGAGTGGGGAGCAGAGCAGGCAGATCGACTGGAACACACTGCTGAGGGGAGCAGAGGGCAAGGCAGGAGAGGTCTGCTGCACCATGTGGGTCCCCTTCCTGGCCGGGAATCGAACTCGCGCCGCTGTGCCGCAGGTGCTTCACAGAGTGGCGCTCAACCCTCTGCGCCACCAGGGAGGCCCTAGCGGCTGTGTTTTAAATTCTTTTTGTATTCCTTATAGCACTTGGTTATGAGCTGGACACACAGTAACGTGGACTCAATGGACACTCACCCATAGAAGTGGGGGGAAGAGTCAAAACTGGGAGTTTATGGGTCCTTTCAGCAAACACTTTCTAAGAAATAGGAACCACGGAACAGTTTACGCGCAGGAGAGTAACCAGGAGGGAAAGGAGGAAAGGAGAGCTATGCTGTCGTGGTGATAAGCCTGCACAGAGGCCTGTGTGCCAGCCTGCCGCCCAGCAAGACCGACGCGCGTGTGCGGGTCAGCGGTAGATGGGTGGCTCACTCTGTCTGCCAGGAGACTGCAGCGGAGGCACAGCGTCCTGCTGCTGTGCCACACCTGGGCTCGAGGGTGAGGGTCAGATGGGAAAGTCACCTGCGCATCCACACACAAGCCCACCGTTCATCCCTTTATCCGCCCATTTACTACGCTGCCGCAGAACACACCTAACCACGTGCTTGTCCTCATCATCTCCCATTCACTCGTTCACATATAGTGCTGCCCATCCCCCCACCAAGCTTCCTTCTGGAAGCAATCCATTTAATCATCCTCCATCCTTATTTTAAAACAAAGTTTTTCACCTCAAGGCATAACTAGAAATTATAGGGATGTGGAAAAATGCTTGAGACCTGCAGTAGGCTGCAAAAGTGGCTGTATTACATGAAAGCATAGGCCGCCCCGAGATGTCCAAGATGTGTGACTTTGTTGGGTGGACTATTTTAAGCTGAGGTCAATTAAGGATCTGCTGCTACTTCCATAACTGCCTAGAAGAATGAAAATTGGGGACTATTAGCCAGAATTTTCTCCCTCCCTCCCTCCCTCCCTCCCTCCCTCCCTCC
>JAGFMF010011830.1:22518534-22531743 GCA_019455555.1 Galemys pyrenaicus | reverse complement strand
CCTTCCTTCCTTCCTTCCTTCCTTCCTTCCTTCCTTCCTTCCTTCCTTCCTTCCTTCCTTCCTTCCTTCCTTCCTTCCTTCCTTCCTCTCTCTCTTTCTCTCTCCCTCCTTTCTTTTTTGCCAGAAATAATCTTCCTATCAGAAACCTGTCTACATGGAGGGGCAAACATCAAATTATAGAGCATCTGGTCCTTGTCACAGTAGTCCCCCTCCTTGATCCTTGAAGCCCAGTCCCCTATCCCATTCCTTAGCTAGAGAGACAGAGAGAGGGATCTGATCTCTCTCTCTCTCCCTATATATATATGTATGTATGTATGTATGTATGTATGTATGTATATATCTCCATCCCAACCATCTCCCCTCATTTTATTCCATTGACCTTAGAACCTATAACCAGACAGCAGTCCATATGTATTTCTTCTACTAATCTCGCTGATGGTGATGTGATTACACCACCAAGCCTGAGCAGAACCCAGAGAGGTGGGGGGAAAGTTCTCCAGCCCTACCACACAGGACTTGGTAGTTCCTCTTATCAAGAGGTGGGGCCGGCTCCTCCTGCCTTGCATGTGGGCTGGCTTCAGGACTTGCTCTGACTTTATGGCCCAAGTAATGTTGTACCTGTTCTGAGCAATTATGGCGTTGGCAGTGATGCTCATGGAATCTTGCCACCCATTCCCAAGTGCACAAACCTGGGCAGGGCAAGTGGGTGATAAGAGCTTCATGGCCCAGTCACTTCTGTGGCTCCAGCCAATGACCAGCCACCAGACCTGAGAGTCCAGCCGAGATAATATTGGCTCAGATAGCTGCTGTCTGGTGAGAAATAATAAAGTCTTGTCTTAGAGTTTTTGACACCGGAGTGAGGGCATGTAACGTAAAGACATTTTCCGAGGAATCCCCTTGGTGGGGGGTGGGGGTGGTGGTGAGGAACAGATGCACGTCATCCTACGGAAGTCTGAGGCTGAGCTGGGCTGTTAACGGGCACACCTTTCTGCATTCTTTTCTTTTCTTTTTTAAAAATTTTATTTATGCATACAAGAACTGGGGCATAGGCCAGAGGAGGGGGTTGTGGTGAGAAGATTCACCAGAGACAGAGTGGGGAGCAGAGCAGGTGGATCCACTGAAACACACAGCTGAGGGGAGCAGCGGGCAAGACAGGAGAGGTCTGCTGCACCATGTGGGTCATCTCCCTGGCGGGGGAATGCTGCAGTGGCTGTGGATGCTTCATAGTGTTGCGCCTTAACCCCTTTGTGCCACCAGAGAGGGCCTCCTTTTGCATTTCCTCTACCTTCTTCCACACTCAGTGGAACTGCCCTGTCCCAAGGGCAGACACTTCCTCAGAGCTCCATGAAAACTGGGTCCACACCAGCTTGCTAAATCACAGCTGGGTGAGCCCTGACAAAGGCTCTTTACCAGGCTTTCCAGGTGATTCTATTGTGCCTGCATTTTGAAGACCCGGTCCCTGGCATCTCCACCGCTTTGTGCTCCTGGCTCCTTCGCTGCTTCCTACCATGGTCCGAGCGCACTGCTGGGTGCACACAGCACACATGGGCTGTCCTAGGAGCCCGGGAGCAGCCTGGAGCCAGGGCCTTGGCTTCCCTGCTTCTTCTCACAGGGGTAGATTACTACCATGGGTGAGGACCCCATGAGCTTGATGACATTTGTGGGAACTAAGGGACTTCCCCAAAAGCATTTCCACATCTATTAATATGGATGCAAATATCTGGGCCAAGTCTGGCTGCTCTAGAAAGATAATATCACTTATTACAGCCACCATTGCCATTGCCCCCAGGCCCGGAAGGAGCTGGGCTAGACTGGACTGTCTCACTCATTCACTCACTGTACGGGTTCACTTTCTTTCTTTCCTTCCATCTTCCCTCCCTGCCTCTTCCTCCTCCTCTTTCTTCTTCTGCTTCTCTTCTTTCAAGCAACAGAAAAACACTCTGAAGACTTAAGGTGGATATTTAATATAAGGATTTTCAAAAATTTTAGGTGCAAAATAGGAATGAAAAAGTGGAACCTTATTTTGGGAGCTGGTTAGGACAGGGCTACCGGACCTACAGATTCCAGTCATTTTTAGTCATCACTGTGTTCTAGATTTAAATTCTGGGGTGTGAGCATTTGGGTATGTCACACCAGACGAATCCTGTGATCAAGAGAATTCCTTAAAAGGAACTCAGGGTGTGGTTAGGAAGGGGGAGTGGGCGCCAGCCCTCACCAGTCCACCCACTCCCTGAGGCACTGACCTGCTCTGCCCCAGCCCCAGTCCTCCCAGGTGCAGTCAGGCTGGGGAGCCAGTCACGGAAACGGGAAACACGGGTGACTGGGCTGTGATGCACCGGGCTGTGATGGGACACACAGGGGCTGTGGGACATGGGAAAGGCTCTCTCCAGCTCTGGTAAGAGGAAGGTGGGGCAGAGGTTAGCAAGGTCAGGCCTGTGGATGACATGCCATCTGAGATGAGAGGGGGGAAAAGTCTCACCCTACAAATGTCTACTTGTACAAACTTGCTGTTCTTCTGCTGGGACGCCAGTTGAGTTTGGGCCAAGTTAGGGCTCCTTTTGAGGCAGTGAGGGTTGAGAAAGGGGCGGGGCTGCTGTGCCCCGTGTCCAGTGCTTGAGGCAGCTGCTCTGGAAGGAAGACCCTGGCTGCTCTGCATGATGAGGCTGGAGGTGACCTGCCTTCCCTCAGCTGTGGTTCCTTTACTCTGTCCTCTGGGTGGGGACTACAGTCCCCCAGACCCTGGCTCATTTAAGCACCTGCTGTGATGATGCAGGGGTGTCTGTCTAGCTTCTGCCAACTCACTCCCCACCACCTTGCCTCAGGCCCAGGTCCATCTGCCCACAGCGGAGAAGGAGTAACAGACGCCCATGTGCAAAACTGCCCACCCTCCCCTTACCTCTCCAGGGGCTTGTGTCTTCCACAGTATCTCTTCCTGTTCCGCCACCCCTAACTAAACAGGAACAAGAGGGGTCTACACAAATTAGTGGGTACCTTTGGACTTTGTGGGCACTTACCTGAGCATTGGAAGTGCCCCCTGCTTCTCACCTGCCTGCCTTTGCCATTACAGGTCACATGCGGTGGGCAGACAAATCCAGGGCCAGGGAACCCCTCTGGGCGCCTGGAACTGTGATCCAGAGACAGACGTTAGGTGAAGGTTGCACAGGCAGAGGTGTGAAGACTGCTAGACGATGGGGAAGAGACGCGATCTGTGGAGGAGGCAAGAGACAGGAGAGGGAGAATGGAAGAGAGGGAGAGCAAAAAGGAAGAAGGTGGGGATTTCATGTTTTTCTCTCTTCCCAGTTTCTTGGAAAGCTGTGCATATGTTCTTTCCTTAGGCCCTTCTCTTTCCTGACATTCTCGTGACATAGTGGAACTCTCAATTGTCTTCCTGAGTTCGAGGAATTCCTGTTTACCGAAAGGGAGAAAGAAACCTTGACTCACGCAAACAGCAAGATCTGCCTACGTATTGCTTTGTTTCGATATGGCATGGATTCTGAAATTCTTCAACCCAGATTACCTATTGAAATAAAGAGTGAGATTTTGCTTTGGCTTGTAGAAAAAAGGTAATGAAAGCAACTCTCTGCAAAGGAATAAGGAAATGAAAAATAGAACCCCTCCACGAGCATCTGCTTTTTTAAGAAAAATTCACTTTACTTAAAAACAATCTAAGGCCTACAATCTGATAACATCGATTAGAATAAAAAGTACACATACTGTTTGACCCAACCCCCAGGAATCTATCCCACAAAAACACTGGCTTGTAAGGGCTAATGTATGAGGGTGTTTATTGCAGTATTGTCTGTAGCAGCCAAAAAACTAGGAAAAGACTTTAGATAAGAACTTCCTAAACTGCTTCTTAGAGTTCTGGCTTCCCTATATTGTATGTGTGTAAGAGGATGTGTGTGCAAACATGCTTCAAAGACACTGATTTATACAAAGTCAAACAGGTGTGTTTATCATGGGCTTCTCAGAGCTATTAAGATGCTTATTCAGATGTTCTTTTATGAAATATTTATTAAGCATCCATCATGAGCTAGGAGCTGTGCTAGGAGAAGGAGTGATGAATGAGACCAAGTTCTTGTATTCAGGGAGTTTCCAATGACCACCAGGGAGTAATTTCAAGGGTGATGAAATTTTTTTACAAAAGAGAAGGATAGGAAACTAGGGCAACAGTGGGCAAATCTAACTTAATCAGGACCCAGAGAGAGCTTCTTGGAAGAAGTGAAGGCAGAAAACCAAGGCAGTGAGAGTTAGGCCAAAGAAGGGCAGAAGGAAGACAGGGTGCCAGGTGGAGAGAATGGCATTTGCCAAAGTGGAGAAAGATGACGAAGAAGAGAAGGTGGGTGTGTGAAACTGAAAACAGCCGTTGTGACAGAAACTGAAAAAAGCCATCGTGACAGGAACAGAGAGTGAAAGAGCTGCAGGGAGGGCGGGGGTTGGGGGGAGGGGGAAGGTGGTGAAGCAGGCCACCCTGGAGGAATCAGCTTCTACCCCAAGGGCAGACAAAAGCTCACGAGGATTTTAAAAACACCTTTATTGAGGTATACTTAAATGCCACAAAAGTCTACCTATTTTAGGTAGACAGTTTGATGAGCTTAGTAAATTGAGATCATTATGCAACCACAGCACCTAGCATTAGAATATTCCTGACACAACCCACGCCCCCAAAGTTCCCCTGGGCCCGCTTGTAGTCAATCTCCACTTTGCCTCAGGCAACCAGTCTGCTGTCTGCCTCGTAGTTTGCCTTTCCTAAGAAATTATATATAAAATAGAATCATAGAAAATGTCATGTACATCTGGCTTCTTTCACTGACAGTGTTTTTGAGATTTATCCATCTTGCACAGGTCACTAATTCCTTTTAATTGCTGAATAGTATTCCATGGCATAGATAATCATAATCACTTGCTGATCCAAGTGCTGGAACATCTGAATTGTCCCAGTTTTTGGCTTTAATGACCAGTGCTGCTATAAATGTTCATGTGCAAGTCCCAGGGGCCACGTGTCTCCATCTCTTTTGGGTGGGCCCAGGAGTGGCATTGTTGCTCTGAATTGCATCCTTCTGGGGGATTGCGTGGTGTGTCGTGTGGTTCTCAGAGATGCACTGTGAGGAACAACTCTTTGAGTGCTTATTTGCCGTGCCTGAATCTCTGAAGTGTTTCATGTCCAGGATTCCCATGTAGTGATGTGAGGGACTCATAGGACTCACGGTTACACTCATGGCAGGGGACATGACAGGGAAAGTCTCCCATCCAAGTACTAACCAGGCCCGACCCTGCTTAGCTTTCGAGATCAGACGAGATCGGGCGCGTTCAGGGTGGTATGGCCGTAGACTGACAGGGAAAGTCACACAGCAGGACTAGCCAGGAAAAGACACGGTGGTGGGGTCTCGGGGAGTCCAGGTGAACGCCTTCCTGGGGCGGGGTCTGCACAGAATATCCTTCCTCCAGTAGTGAAATGCAGCAAGGGTGCACGGTGGCCGGTGGCTGTATGGGGGAAGCCTGCTGGGGCTTGGAGCCAGGGCTTTGGCTCTTGGGCAAAGGGTGTAGGCACTCTGCCTGCGCGACCAGCCACGGTTACTGAAATTCCAGACACCTAGAAAGAAAGCAGGTGTTGACTGTAAATCACATTGTTTGTACAAACAGTCTAGGCAGGCTGCACGGCAGGATTCAGTGCCCCAGGCAGACAAAACAGCCTTATCGGTTAGAAATATAGGCGATATTCCAAGTGCCAATATCTCGATGCCGGCCAAGGGTCAGCCAGAGAGCAGGCCTGTCTACAAACGTGAACTCCTGAATATGTCTAGCCAGATCTTTTTATCGTTTTAAAATTGGGCATTTTAGTTTTCTTCCTTTTTTTTTTAAAAGATTTATTTATTTATGCATATAAGAGCTGGGAGTATAGGCCAGAGTCATGGTAGGTGAGAGGATTCACTAGAGATAGAGTGGGGAGCAGCACAGGCAGATCGACTGAATACACTGCTGAGGGGAGCAGCAGGCGAGGCAGAAGAGGTCTGCTGCGCTATGTGGGTCCCCTCCCTAGCTGGGGATCGGACTTGCACTGCTGTGCCACGGATGCTTCACAGTGTGGTGCTCAACCTGCTGTGCCACCAGGGAGGCCCTTTTTAGTCCTTCTTATTTTTGCATTGTTAGGATTTCTTTACCATATCCTGGACACAAGTTATTTAGGAAATAAACATTTGCAAATGCATCATCCAAGTGTGTGATTTGTTTTTTATTTTTAATGGTATCCTTTGAAAGGAGTTTGGGTAGGGAGGTAACATGGGCAGATTTGCACACACACACACACACACATCCAGCTTTATTCCTATTTGGAGAATGTACACCGGGGCAGAGAGTGGAATGGAGGTGAGGATTGGGAGTTGCCAGGAGGATGGAGAAAAGAGGCTGCGTGTGAGGGGTGTGGAGAAAGTAAGACTGGCAATGCATGCAAACACACAGCATGGGTTTCCTACAAGAGAAGGAAAGGTAGGGCTCCTTGAGCTTTTCCACAGTACACAATATTATTATTGTCAACAGTGAAACTCCCACTAAAAAGTGGGATTTTAGTGTTCTGATCGTTTGGGACCAGATGAACTTTAGGAGCTCTTCTATTTTCAATCATGATGGCAGGAACAAGCTTTGGAGGGTTATTTTAAGTTTTGAAATATTCTGAGCTGTGCACACTGGTGCATTATTACAGGTAGTTTATTAGTCATACATATGTGTACCTACAAAACTGAGATTTGATCCAATAAGACTTTCAGGGTGGGAACTGAATAGTCTATGCACGGAGACCTTGCAAAAAGTGAAGGCAGAGACACTGTCAGCTTCGAAAGTGCGAGGGCACGGATAAGGAAATTCATATTCATGCATTAACCCAATTATCAAACATACCTTGCAGATCCGAGGCACTATGGGTTTAAAATGGGATTTCATATCATTCTCTCCCAAGTGACAAGGACAGTATTATAAATGAAAAATTCTTTCCTCAGGCGGGGCTACTGAGCTCCCCTCACTTGGGCAGCATATACTATCACAGGAAAAGCTTTATTTAAGCCTGGAAATTCTATTTACCCAGGAGCCCAAACCACTGTTTTTCTGTTCTTGCAAAATAAACAAAACACCCTGGGAAACTAGATGCAAAGAAGGCCTGGGGGAATGGAAAGGAATGTGAAATCAGGTATGCGGGTCAGTGTCAGCACAATAAATCAGGAGCACAACGGTGAGACATATTTTTCCTTCTGATACTAAAAAAGGGAGGCTACATGAATCAACGAGACAAAGGGAGAGCACAGAAACCAAGATATATATGTGTTTATATCTAAAACCTACTTTATTAGCTGTACATACATAAACGCACATGCACATACATTTACACATAGTTAGATGTAATTACAAGTAGGCTTTGTGGTGGTGTTGTATTTCAGAAGGAGACAATGTAAAGGCTTAGAAATGGATATTTTGCCTGCTGGGAGCCACATGATATAGCCAGGAGTCAGAGATGACAGCATCTCCTCCACTCCAGGTGAGCTGTGTAAAGGCCGGACAGAGACGTGGCAGCATGGAAGGACGCCTGGTGTCAGGTGCACACTGTAATAGTAAATCCCTTTTTAAAAGAGGTGATAATTAGTTGAGTTGATCATGTTGCTCATCTTGCCCCTTTCTGCCTCAGGGCCTTTGTACATGCTGTTCATTCTGCCTGAAGGCCAGTGGGCTCCACCCATTTCCAAGTCTAGTGAATTTATCTTCAGGTCTCATATCTATGCTTTTCTCCCTGCTAGCTACACTCTGCCATCAGGGCTAAATGCCTGATGTTTTATGGAGTTTAAACTGTAGAACTTTGAAGGCCCCTTTTCAAAGAATAAAAAACATGAATTTGAAATTAGATACCCACTTAAGTAGCCCCTCCAGGGTGTTGGGAAGGGCCTGGAACAAGAGCTGAGGACAAGAGTCTCAACTTCATCAGCTTCATGGTGATGCTGCAGCAAGCTGTCGGAGCACGGAGTGTAATTGTCCTTGGAGCCTCATCAAAGTTTGTAATCATGTTCAGTTATGTGGATATTTGCTTCGCATTGATCTTCCCACGGCACCATAAACCTTTGGAGAGAGACTGTCAATTTTGCTCATCATTGTGTTCCACTATGTAGTTTAGGCACTTATGTGAGGTCCTCAATAACATGATTTGCATAAATGAATCCTGAACTGGGGATCATATAAAAGTCATAATCTACTAGCTCCCACTCATTGAAAGTCTCCACAGGTCAGGCCCTGGATGTCAGGACTGAGGGTTCAGGGTCTGTTAGAATCCTCAACCTGTTAAAATGTGGAGTGAATATCACTAAGGGTGCTTGGAAGTCCAGACTGAAGCTGGGGTGCCCCTGAGTCAGCGATGTAGTTTAAGCCTGTTAAAATGTGGAGCGAATACCACTAAGGGTGCTTGGAAGTCCAGACTGAAGCTGGGGTGCCCCTGAGCCAGTGATGTAGATTTTAACTCCTACAATGATATAGCAGCACTGTACTCCCCAGAATAAACATGACTTCATAGGTGGTAAGGACTCCTCTCCCCAACACCTCCCCCCAACTAGTCCTTTCTAAGAGGAAACTGTGAAACCGGCTTCTTTTCAGCTTCCCTCTTGGCAAAGAGACCCCTCCTCGTAGACACGCCCCACAGTCATCTGCTTACGCCAGCGGGTCCCACCCGGGGGATTGTTTTAAGCTTCAGGGCATTATTTTAAGCTATATCTGGCAATATCTGGGGTACATTTATTACAGTTGGAGGAGGAGGAAATAATGCGTTGATCTGATGGATAAAGACTAGGGTTGCTACCAAGCATCCCGCAAAGCACAGAATAGCCCCTTATAGCAAAGAATTTTTGAGCCAGAATGTCAATAGGGCCCAAGTTGAGAAATCCTGCCCGAACGCCAAAGCGCCCTCTACCGTTTAGCTGGACACTGCCGCTCTCTACAGGTTTACTTGTCCTCCTCTGCCTTCTATAGCCTGCACAGAACAGTGAGGCAGTGTTGCTCAGAGGATGAGTAGGTAGATCTTCCCCAGTTACTGTGCTGTAATGTGAATAATAATTTTGCTTATAAAAAATAAAACTAAGGCTGCTCTAGGGCTGAACACTGAAAGGCAGTGCGGATTCTGAGTCCATGGGTCTGTGGCACAGCCTGGGAGTCTGCATTTCTCACCAGCTTCCAGGGGCTTGCAGGTACCGGAGTAGCAAGATTACAGGCACTTAGGGTACAGCAGTGAACAAAACAAAGACCCTGGTCCGTAGGGGCCTTCCAGTCTAACCAGAAGTGTACTGGCACAAGGAAGGGAACAGCTCCAGTCAGGGGTACTCAGAATCTTAGAAAATCAGAGCTGGGAGAGACTTTAGAAGTCTGATCAAATATCCCCCTTTAGAGCTCGGGAAACTGAGGAGAAGGGAGCTAGGCAAGTCCTTTAGCTTGCTGCGGCAGCTTTTGGACAAGGCTGTGGATGCCTGGTCCCCTGAATTACCAGGGTCCTTAGGGACCTCTGGAGGGGCGAGCTTATTGGGGTTCAGAGGTCTCAAGGGTGGAAGTCTGGGGACCTCCCACAAGAGGTCCCTACTCTGGGCCCATGAAACCCTGATTTCCTACTTCTTTCATCTCTGTGATAGCATAATGGCAAACACGGGGATATACTTGGGGGAGCTGTTAGATTTCCTTATAGACCATTGTGTTTCTGCACTAAATATGTAACAAGGATAAACCAGAGCAAAACTATGGCGCAGTCACCTCTGAATGCACCGAGCCATTTAGTCACAAGGACAGAGAGCAAATGCCAACAGAATTAGGCTAATCAAAACCACGTCCTAGTCTGGAGTGAAATAACAAACCCTGAACACACAGAGGCGCCTGTCTTCATTTTTCAGGGTTCGCCTGAACACAGACATCACCCAGAGCTGCAGATTAGAGAAACGCCTGCGTGGTGTCAAAATGCAATTGCTTCTTCCGCGGCCCATACCGGGAACATAAACTTTTAAAGTCATGCCAGTTTGATCGGCACAGTAGCAGATTTCAGGAGTAGAAAGAAAAGCAACAGCTGGTACATCAGGCATTAATAATATAACAAAGGAAGAAAAAGAGAAACTTTTCATTAGTATTTTTCTGAGGTAGATTTATTATTTATCCCTTTGCCAATATTCAAACAGGCAGGCAGTAATAAAATATTCCAAAACATCCTTTAAAATAGTCAAGGCATCTGCTTTACCTCAATTTCTTTTTACAAGACTGGAAATCAGGAATCCTGTGTCATAGCTGGTTAAAAAAAAATCTGTTGTATCAAAAATATTGTTTGAACACCATGACTTAAGAGTTTAGTTTTGATTTTATTCTCAGTCAGCAGACAAAGGTGCATGAGGGAAGGCTGATTGTAAATCAGCAAAGAGCTACTTCCAAATTTTTGACTCCTCAATTAGGATTATTTTGTTTGAAACAAGGCGTTGACAAAACCCACTGTTGTGTAATTAGCATCCTGTCAGGTCTCTCCAATCAAGACCAGCACTCGGCAGCTGGTCCTCGTTAAAAAGTGCACTGTGGGCAATTCTGGCCCGACCCTCCGGGGACCCCCGCTATGCTCACAACCACCTTCCCGCACACCCCGTAATTACCACTTACGGGATGAGAAGGTTTCCTTGTCCAGAGGTTCTGAGACCTTTTGCCTCATCTTAATGACCTGCCACCCTCCTTAAACTATCTGATAAATGTCCATCCTTGGTGATGTAGGATGCCACCTCCTCAGAGAAGGTGTATCTTCCTGAGATAGTGCGTCCCTCTGAAGAAAGAAGAGTCGAAAGTAGTCATTGTCAAAAGAAAACAAATGAATCATGGAAAAGCAAGAAACAAAAGGAAGACAAAGGCCTTTACAGCCCTCTTCCCAGGAGGACGCCCGGAGGAGAGGCTGAGGGGCCACGCCTGGCCGGTGGCTTCTCCTGCGTTCCTCTGCACGCCGCTGCCTTCTCAGGAAGCGTCCCGGGTGTAGAGGTTGTGGTCCCTGATGTAGCTGATGACGGCGTCAGGGAGCAAGTACTTCACACTGTGCCCTCGGCCCAGGGCCTGCCGGATGTAGGTGGCGCTGATGTCGTTCTGCACGGGCTCCCTGGCCAGGTGAATGTTGTGCTGGTACCTCTGCAGGATGGGTGAGCCCGAGATGTAGCCCTTGGGCTCGTGCCCCGCCCGGCCCACGCACACGAGGCCGAACTTCTCCACGATTTCCTGGATGTGCGCCTCCTGCCAGAGGTCAGGGGTCTGGAAGGTCTTCAGGACATCGGCCCCACAGAGGAGCTTCAGCTCCGGCACAGCTGGAAAAGCAAGGGTGTGACAGGCAAGTCACCACCAGGAAAGACGGTGTATTTATTCCATTGGAACAGTCCTCAAAATGCTTTTCTTAGAACGCTCTTAGAAGGAACATGGGGGCGCAATGTCTCCATGTTCATGATTTAAAAAGAAAAAGCATGTAAATGAGTCTGAAGCTACTTTAAGTAATAATCCACTCAGTGCGTCTTTTGTTTACTCTAGACAAAGCGCCAAGTAACACAAAACAGTTTTTTTTCTTCTCTGTACTATATATTGAGTGCCTGTGTGTGGTGTTGGATCCACAGCCCAGTAGTCTAAAGGTGGCGATGTTCTACCCACTTCCCTGGGAGGTCAGCTATGAAAGTCCTCGGACTGAAGAATTCTAGGCCTCCATCAAGTCAGCGTCCTTCTTGAGATCAACTTCAGAAAGTGATTTTCCTAGTCCCTGCTACTGTTATAAGTAAAATCTCATCATAAAGATAAATTATATAGGATCCTTGAATAACCAAAGGTCTCTAAGACTCCAGCTGGTGACCTTTTCATCCATTTTCAATAAAATAAAGCTCTAGAAAAATTGATCAATGTGGGTAATCCTTTGGCATTCTCTCTAACGGATGATGATTGTGATGATGAAAGAATACCTAGCATTTATTGGGGGCTTACTATAAGCACTGTAGCTAAGTGCTGTGTGTCTAAAATCTCACCTGATCCTCACAGAAACTTCATGAGTTAGTTGTTACTACTGTGCCTTTTTTTGTGGAGGGGGAAACCCTGTAGTGGTAAATGACTTTCCTGAGGTCACATTTAGACATCAGCGTCTGGATTGATGTCTCTGACCAGCCTCCAGGAGGGGCATTTGTAACTGCTAGGCTCTGGCGCCGCCTGCTGGCAGGAGCATGCATCACCACGGAGATGCCCTTTCTTCACGTTCCTGGCACCATTCACGTTCATGTCCCTTTCAAATGAGCTAATCTGCAAAGGGAAAGCAGAGTCCACGCTAGGAGCCACCGAAGAGGTTGCTAGTCCTCTGAAAGCTGATTCTAGCTTTGGTAAATGGCAAAGGCTGGGCTCCTAGAGTGATGGCATCTTTCAGCTACCAAGAAACCTCAATTAGGAGTTGGCTTAGGGCTACCGCCTGGTAGGGCACAAGCTAATCTAAATGGTCGATTTAGGCTCCTCTGTTGTGCAACCTTCGAAGGAATCTGGGTGGGGACTAGAGATGACTTCACAAAGCTGTGTAGACTTTACAGCTGTGAGATGGAAAGTGAAAGAGTTGAGAAGTCATGGAAAGGTCTGAGTTCTGGCATTAGTAGGGCACGTGCTGCCGTGGGAGCCAAGATCCTTTCTCCCCCGGGCCTCAGTCTCCCTATCCATGAAATGCTCGTCATTGGATTTCTTTACTCATTTAAAAGCAACAGATGTACTATGCAAACACACACTTCAAATACTCTAGCAGCATAATGCTGGTATAATAAAACCCTATTCCCACACTTACCAATGCAGGTATTTATGCATTCTCAGGGTTAAGAACTAAGGACTTCAGACTTGAATCTTGGTTCTGCTATTAACAGTTATGTCCTCGCTTAAAAATGAAGCTATTAGCAGTACTTACTCCACGGGATGATTTTAGAGTTGAATGAGTTTATGAAGGGGAGTACTTAGTGTTTGGAACAGAGTGTGATATGTGTTAGCCACAAGCCACCACATACTTATCCACTCTCCCATTCACTGAAACATCCATTCCGTAGTTACAGAGTACTTCCTAAGTGCCTTGTCTTTTATTTTATTTTTTTTTTAAAAGATTTATTTATTTATGCATACAAGCACTGGGGTACAGGCCAGAGGTGTGGGGGGTGAGAGGATTCACCACAGACAGAGCGGGGA
>JAGFMF010011830.1:22508110-22518404 GCA_019455555.1 Galemys pyrenaicus | reverse complement strand
CCCCCCCCCTGGCCGGCAGCAGGGATCGAACTCGTGCTGCAGTGGTCGCGGTTTGCCTCATAGTGCGTTGCTTAACCCACTGCGCCACCAGGGAGGCCCAGTGCCTTGTCTTTTAAAATCATAAAACCACACTTAAAAATTATTCAGTAACTCACACTTCACTGATTTGGGCAGATCCTACTGCTCACAACATACAAGTAGACTGAGCTGTTTTGCACATGTGAGGTTTTACACATTTTTTATTCATTCAATGGCTGTAATAAAGCAAGAGGCGAGGGCATGACCTTTCAGGCAACTGGGTGGTTTTATATAGTCTTCCCATGGGGAAACTTAAGTGATGTGCATTTAATTCTAGGGTCACCAAGGGCACCTGCTCCCACAGGTCAGAGAGCAGAGAAGACACTCCTTTTTATTCTCCCAGTGGATTTTTTGGGGGATGATTTCCACATATCAGCTTTGATATTAGATACCAACTGATTCATTAACAATGATAGTAAGGAATACAGTCCACTCTGAGGCCTTGTTTAGAGGAGTCAAGTGTCAGCCGACCCACACCCTGCCCCCCCAAGTTAAAGGCAGGTCTGTGGGGCTGGTGTGATGGATCACAACTTGCAGCAGCAGGTGCCAGAGCCCCGGCCCTGGGCAGTCCTGGCATCAGGCCTCACAGAGGCCTTCACACCCTTCCCCCAGGTCCACTCACACCACTGCTCAGCATGTTCAGGCCCAGGGACTCTTAGCACAACGTGAGCTTGTCTGAGTGTCAAATACAGGCTGCCAGTTTGGTTTGTCCTACAGTGAGTGACAGAAATGGGTCATTTAAAAGCATTTTGAGGGCAGTGAGCTCTGGCTCTGACTAGTGAGAGGTTGGGAGAAACTGGCCAAGGAGAGATTTCCACAGGACATGACGGATGTGCCACCAGGACTTTTTTCTCTGAACATTCGGTAGCCCTACCTCTTCGACGTCGAAAACCAAAGGGGTCAGTCAGTCTTGGGTTAAAATTTCAGGTCATCTAGGACCTTGAGTTAGTTCTGATGGGCCTGTTTCCTGGGCTGTAAAATGGGAATAATAACCCCCCCCCATGGAAGTTATGGAATTCGAGTGATGGAGAGAAAACATAGGGGAATTTCCCGTTTAGTACAGCATGGGACCGTGGCCATGTGGGGTGGTGCCTGTCATGGCACCCCACAAGAACAAGAGACTTCTGGGTCTAAATAGGAGCACAGCAGAGCCGAGGCCAGGTATTGGCACCCGTATGAATTGTACAAGGCCATCTTGGAACAGTCAGTGTGCGATGGAAACAGATGAGGGTCTGTGGAGAGGGAATCCTCAGAAGGTCGTTAAGCTGTGCTCAGCCCCGGGGAAGCACCTTCACAAAAGACAGAGTCGGCATTAAAGGACTCTGGATTCATCCATCCCCACGTGTCACTGCCAGTGGCCCGAAACACAGCCGTCCGCGTGAGTGTGGGTGAGCCCAGGGCTGCAAATCACAGGAGTGGAGGGCAAGCGGGCTCTGGCAGCTGGAAAACGCTGAGCTCAGCCTGTAATTTGCAATCCCTGAGCAGAGCGGCATACAGTAAAATACAGAGCACACAAAACGGCCCTTTAGAAATATGTCGCCGGTAACACACAAGCCGCCTCTTCTGAAGTCACACTTATGCTGGAAAAATCCCACTGCCTTTTCAAATTGCTCTAGATGTTTTCCTCTGGTTACAAACATGAAATCTGTGTCCATTATGAAACATATGGAAAGCACTTAAGGATTTAACTAGAAAATAACAGCAACAGACACAACTCTGCTTTCTACAAATAAACTGTCAATATTTTGGTATAATTCTTTAGTCTTTCGATTTAGACATAAATATGGATGTGAAAGCTTATTTATATATTTTTATGCACTTGAGATTCCATACACAGCATTGTGTTCTGATCTTTCCCATTTTATTTATGTGTTTCTACAGATCATGAAAACATTTTGTGTAGATCCTTCATCCTCTGTATAAAGTCTAGTTTACTTACACATTTCCTTATATTTAAACATTGAGGTTGTTTTTATTTTTTGCCACTATGAAAACTGCTATGACAAATATCTGCATAACTTTCTGCATAAATCTTTGTCCCAATTTCTAATTATTTCCTCAGCTAGAGTCCTTTTAGAGTCCTGGGAGGGGAATTTATAAGGCAAAGGGCATGAACATTTTGAAAGCCCTTGATATATTTTGGTAAACTGAAAACCCCTCTTTACAATCAACATATTCTTCCCTTCTTAACAGTGACCTGAGAAGAGAGCAAGATGAGTAGGTTTTAGGGTGTGAACAGACAGAGGGGGCATAAGGGACAAACCTCCAACACACAGGGCCAAGGAGAGTAGACTAGTAGTCCCTAAAAGTGTATCTGAAAAGAATGTGGGGTGAGCTTTGTTGGTGGGAGCCCACCTTGATGACCACAGCCTGGGCTGGCTTCACAGGAAATGGAGGCTGCACATGCACCTCACAGGTCAGGTGGGCTTTTGGCAGGGGAGCCAATCAGTGGAGGGGAACGAGGGGACAGGCTAGGCAGACCTGAGGCAGAGATCCTAGAAGCATCTGCAGAAAGGGGAAGCGAGAAAGCTGGGCCTTTCCGCCTGGCATCCCTCCCTCACCAGGGTGCTGGGCACCCTGGCAGCTCCAGCATCCTCAGTGGCATGGAGTGCTCTTTCCAGCCTTGGTGACTTACTCAATTGCCTCTTGGTTGCCTCCAGATCAACTAGTAAGCCTACATCTCCAATCAGAGTCACCTCCTCCAGGCAGCCTCCCATGGGTTTCTGGCCTTACCACCAATCACAGCCTGTCTCTGGCTCGGGGTAGGGACTGTGGTAGACTGGCTCTGTTTTCAGCCTGAGCCCAGAGCCTGGCCTAGGAGGTGCTCCAGGTGTGGAACCCTACCAGGAAAGACTGCTGAGCCAGGGAGGACTCAGACGCAAGGCAGAGGCTGAGGCTCAGAGGAATAGTGGGCACTGTGCTCATGATCGGGAAAAGGGGGTAGGAGACAGGTGGAGAGGATCCATGCAGGACATGGGGAGACAGGCCGGGAATACAATAAACCTTGTGGAAATGGATTATGTAGGAGACGCTATAGCTCCTTCTTTCTTAGACTCCTACTCAGCATATAGTTCCCATAACTGGCTATAAAGCATCCCTCCAAAGTGCCTATTAAATATCCAGAATCCCAGGCCCCATTTCCAGTCAGCAGGTCCGGGGTGTAACCTGGGAACTGATGATTTTATACTGCGTCTCACAGGTGGTTCTGCGGTGAGTGGACCCTGGAGCAGCATTAGAGGATGACCGCGCGACATCTTTAGGACCTGGTGGCACTTTCAAATCAGTTTAGAATAGTGCTTCCCATGTTGTGCTCTGGGGAGCACCAGTTCTGAGAAATAACTGAGATGGTAAAAAGGGGCCCTCAGATTAAAAAGTGGAAAGCATGCCGTTCCCCGTCTTGCAGAGTCACAAGCCCATGAACATAGTCAAGGCTCTGAAAAGTCCACAAAAAGAAATCATTTTAGGTCTGTGTAACTGCAGCATTCCCCGGCCCATCTGAGCTGGAAAGAGTGTCCCACTAGCCAAAGTCGGGAGACCCATTACAGGACACCTGCAGACAGGCCCGCTGGAATTTCAGCTCAGCGGGATTAGGGCTTCCGGCTCAGCCCCCGTCACTTCCTGTCCTCCCATCACCAGTGCTCTGGTCTGTTTGCATGAGAGGCTGTGCACCACAGTCCCAGGACCAGGGTTTCCAGTGGAGAAGGAAGGTATCTTGCAATCATAGTGGACAAAGTTCCACTGTGTCAAACCCCAGGAACTGACAACAAGGTAGAACCCAGAGTTACAAACCAGAAGGGTGATCCAAATTGACTCTACATTCCCTTAAAAGAGGTTTCCTCTTTTGAGGAAACAATTTAATAATTGCTATAAGCATCAGTCTCTCTGTTGAAAGGTTACAACAGCACATTTTGTTTTTAAAAAGGCTAAGACTTTTAGAAGAACCTCTGCCTCCTCCCCCAGCCTGTCCTGGCATGCCTGACTACACTCCCTGTCACAAGCACAAGTCACAGGGGAGGTGACCCCTTTGGGCAGGGTTCCCAAAGAGGGTCACGATCTACAGGGTGGTGATGGATGGTTTCATTTGATCTTGCACCCTGGGAAGTGCCACCCAACTAGGGCACTTCACAATCCTTATCTGTGCCCAGTGACTCCCTGACATCTCCCCCTCCCACAATTGGGTCGCACCCACCTGAGGGGCCCGGAGAGCGAGTCATGCCATGGTCTGGGCCTTCTGTCTGGGGCAGAGATCCGAGCAGCTGGCTGTGATGATGCCTGCGTTGCAAACATAGGGCTCAGGGGCTGTCCACACATCCCACAGCCCCCCAACGCCACCCAGATTTAAAAGGGTCTCAGATTTTAAGTCTCAAAATACTTCTGTCCATTGTAGGTAGCCACGGGTGTACTATTTGCCATGTGCTAGAACAAAAAACAGATGCCAGAAGGCTCCGAGCTAGTGTGTGACCCAAGCCAGTTCTCTGCCTCCTGTGAGCCCTGGAGAAAGTGGGGAAATGAGCATATTTCTACGCGTTTCACATTTTCTTTCTCTATCTCACTTTTTCAAAAAAATGTTAGCAGGGTATTAGGGCGTCGACTCTTAGAGTCAGACCTGAGTTGACAGTACAAAAGTTTGCAAAGTTGAGATAATAACATCTACTTTCGAGATCTTGTGAAGGCAAATGAGCTACATCGCAGCAAGGGAGCACCAGCACTGTGCTGGCTCCCAGCTGGCACCCAGAAAAGATGCTCGCTCTTGCCACAGGCTAGGGTTTGAGGAGGAGAGAGGGTGATGGCTAAGAGTCTGGCTCGGAGTCTGACTGCCGGGGTGGAGTCCCAGCTCCCTCGCCCGCCAGCTGTGTGACCTGGTCTGTGTGACTGGTTCGGCACCTGCAAAACGAGGAATATGATGGCGCTTGACTCCTGCGGGAGGTTATAAAGATTAAAGGAAGGTGCGCGGAGCAGTGTGCAGCCTGAGCAAATCTCATTACTTGTTAGCATTTCAAATATAATTAGACTTACACCAACTTGGCATGCCTGGCTTTTTTTTTTTTAGCAATCTACCTTCTGCAAATCAAGAGATAACCAGGCATTCTTTTAAAAAAATCAAACACAGGCAATTATTATATCTTGTATCGATCTAATCTCCCATCTTCCATCTACTGTACCATGCACTTACTAGAGCGGGATTTGGGAGGGAGCAGTGCCCAGTGGAAAAGCGTGGGCTGTGCAGCTAGAGTGGGCGGGTTCACATGTAGGTTCTTCTGCTTGTATAACCCTGGGTAGGTCACACTCTCAGTGCCTCACTCACCTTGTCAACTGGTCACAAAAGCTGATGCAAGCCTTATCGATATCGAGTCCTATCTGCAAGATTTTATAGCCAAGACCATGATGAGAAAGTGCCTCTATCAGCCACCTGTTGGGGACATGGCTGGATGCTGATTTTTACAGGGCAAAGGTGTAGTGTAGAGGTTAAGTTCTAGAAGTAGACTGCCTGTACTAGAATTCTGGTTCCAACTAGCAGCTATGGAATTCTGGTAAGCAATCTGCCTCCAGTTTCCTCATCTATAGAACAGGAATAATGGGGAAGAAGAACTAAAAAGACAATTCTCCAAAGAGGAAATAAAAATGGCCAACAAATGCATGAAAAAAATTTCAACATCCCTTATAATCAGGGAAATGCAAATCAAAACCACAATGAGATATCACCTTACACCAGTGAGAATGGGACACATTAAAAAAACAGGCTCTCCTACACTGCTGGTGGGAATGCAAACTGGTCCAACCACTATGGAAAGCAATGTGTAGGACTATTAAAAATGGAGCTACTGTATGACGCAGCAATTCCACTCCTAGGGATCTACCCAAAGGACAAAAAAACATTAATTCAAAAGGACAACTATGTTAATTGCAGCAGTATTTACAATAGGTAAGATGTGGAAACAACACAAATGTCCAAAAAGTAGATAAGTGGATCAAGATGTGATATATATACACAATGGAATACTATTCAGGAACCCAAAAAGATAAACTCATGCCATTTGCAGCAACGTGGATGGAGCTAGAAGGGATAATGTTTAGTGAAATAAACTAGAAGGAAAAAGAAAAATAACAAATAGTTTCACTTGTAGGAGGAATTCTGGTGGAATAAGGAATTCTGGACCAAATAAGGGATCGGGGGAAAAATAATAATAATAATTAAAAAAAAAAAACTAGTAGGCAACCATAAATCAGAGACATTCTGTGAGGGAGGGGAGGAAAAGGGATTAAAACAGGGGAGAGAAGAGCACAAGGGACTATGGTGAAGGTTCACAGGTGAACTGGTGGTGGGAATTTTATGGAGAATATACAATGATGTAAAAGATATAATTAAAAAATATATAGAATAGAGATAATGACAGTATCCACCCTAGAGAGTTGTTGTGAGGACTAAGTAAAGAGTTTAGACATGGTCCAGACAAAGAGGGTGTCCATAAAATGTGAACAGGACTTAATTTATTCATCCTTAAATACTTAGTACCTAGGAAACCGCTTACCTAAAGTTGGCTGAATTCAGGAACCATGAAAGGAGTAGATGAATAAATACTTTTAATTCTGTTCTAAATGTCTTCCTAATGCTCTCGGAGATCAGCCGAGAGATCAGCCGAGTGTTCCTAGGGGCTAACTGAACTCCAGGTTTCCATTATCGTCTTGCTGAGTTTTGGTAAGCTTCACCTCAGAGGATTTACTCCAGGTTGGTCTGGATTCTTGCATCAGACTAAAGTGTGGATTTGGATTTGAGTTTCACATTCACTTTCCACCTGTAGGACTTTTAATGTGTTACTGACCATTTCAGAGCCTCCATTTCCTCACCTTTAGGGGTTGCTGAACTGATTGGCTCTTCCAGATGTGAACAAGACATGGTAAGTGATCAATAAAAGGTGGCGATGATCACTGGAGTTTACTTACCCACAGACTCCCAGTGCAAGTTGACCATATTGGTCTATTAGCTGAATCTCTGTGCAAGTGACTATTTTCAGTGCCAAATGTCTCATTCTCAGAGAACTCCTCTCTGCCTTTGCGGGGCAGTGGCCGTTGCTTCTTCTGGTTGCCTACCTGTGTGGTACGCTGGAGTGCCCAGCCCTGGGTGTGATGAGTGCCCTGCGGGAACACATTCTCAGTGTCCTCAGCAGATCAGAGGGTCTATGTGGCAGAAACAAAGTTGGCCACATTGCATTCCTGTCTGCAGATCACTGGTTTGGAAGATGGCAGTAAGCAAGGTGTCTATGTGGAACAGACGGGGGTTCCAACATGTGCTTATTTGTTGAGTGGCTGTAATTAACTTAGCCTTTATGAGCCTCAGTTTCTTCATCTGTAAAATGAGGACAACATATGATCATATTTACAAAGGGGTGCATGAGACGATGATGACAATGATGATGGACCACTTCACGTGGCATTGTGGCCGAGGCCCTGGCCCCAAAACATGGGGAAAAAGGTGAGTGAAATAAATTATTAAATACCTTAAAAGTGTGAGAGCTGATCCATATATTTCTAAAAATTAGATTCAAAATAAGCGATCTAATAAGGAGAAGAATCTGATTAAACCCACCATGAATTTATAGTGACTCTCTCACTGTCATTATAACATAAATTCACTGTGGACTCTATCAAGAAAGTACTATACGGAGCAAAGGTGGACGAGGCTGGACTGCCCCCATTCATCTAGAACTACCCAATATTACATTTTAAACAGATTTTCAATAATAAAAAACTGGTAATTTTAGGAAACATTAGAAATCAAACACAATTTCTAATGTAATAAATACACTTTGAAGATGAAGCTCACTTCAAATATTGAAAAAAAATAACCAGCCATCTCATAAAAGTCTGTTTACTGTGTCAGTGGGTTCTCAACCTTGGCTGCGTAAAATAAGTCATTTGGCTGCCTTTGCAAAAGCATGCATGCCTAAACCCTACCCCAGACAAAGCATCTTTGTGGAGCGAGGGTGTGTATGTGGAAACATTTTCAAAAGGCTTCCAGGCCATTCCTACAGCAGATTTGAGGCCGCTAGTTTGAATGGATCTTGGCACTAATCAGTTATCTGGTTCATATTCTCGGTAACTGAGGCTGTGTCCTCAATCCTGGTCACACATTAGAATCAGCAGGGAGCTTTTAAGAATCCTGAAGCCTCACCCCAACCCAGTGTCTGAGTAAGCCCGAATGAGCAAGCCCGAATCCCAAGGTGATTCAGTGTGCGGTCAGGGCTGAAAATCACTGGACAAAAGGGTTAAAGGCTGCAGTTAAAAAAGAATGTGTTCATGTCACACCTGCATTCTGCAGCAGCAACATTAGAAATATTACATAGCACTGTGATCAATTCTTATTTATCCATGAATGGCTTATGTGTTTTGAGGATAAATTACGGGCCAGTGTTACGGATGCGGGGAAGGGAGCTAACATTATTAAGCACCTTCCATAAACCAGGTGTTTTGCCTACATTATCTCATTTAATTCATACAGTATCCCAGTGAAGCTGGTGTCATCTTCATTTTATTATGTGAAGAACTGAGGCTCAGAGAGGCTAAATCACTTACATCAAGTCACTTAGCTAGTAAATTTGGCTCCCAGATGTGAGCCCTCCACATGCTACCTCTCACAAGGTGGAAGGGGGAAGCGTCTGTGTTTCTGGCTACATTTTACAGCTAAATGACTTGTTGGATTATCTATTGTTTTGTCTCTTGTCTCCCCTGTTAGCCTAGATAAATGAGAGCTGACGCTATTGCTTATTCTGAAAGAATGATGTAGGTGTAAATTTATTCCTTGTGTTTAAAAAAGAGAGGGAGTCCATGTACCCTGACAACTAGTTGACATTTTCTCTCCTTTTAATTTGGTCACAGGTTCTGAGTAGCACTGTCACTGCTGAATGCTTCTAGATGGTTCTTTCCCAGCAAAGGGTAAGTCATAAGAATCAGGATATGGAAACTAAATGTTTACCTTTAATAAAAGGGTAAACATTTTTCTCCCAAGTGACTTTGAAGATAAGTAAAAAATGAAAACCAAACAGATTATGCACAGGCCTGCCAAGAATTTGACCTTGTTCCTAGTGCCTCCAAATAAATAAAAGACAAGGCCCACAATCTGCAGTTTCTTCCAGCAGAACTGGCTGTCACTCCAGCAGCCAGGAGGGAGGCACTTCCTGCTTCTCTAGCAAACTCTGCGAATGTTTCCCACACACAAGTCAGTGGCAATTGTCCTCTTTCGCGCCACTTGCAGAGGCTTTAACACAGCAAATTACTGCTGCTGAAAGCTAACAGCAATCCAAAAGAAAAAAAAAATCTGGAGTTACTGTATCTAGGATTTGTAGGTTTTTCCCTGCTATTTTATATGAAAGTCTAGATTTATAGAATCCAAGGTTTGCACAAACTGGGTTTTCAAACCAGTCCATGACACTAGCAAAAGGTTTCACTTACTGAATATATTCTGATGTGGTTCTCAGACAGGAAAGTAGCTTTCAGTTTTTAAAGCCCGCATTAGGTTTTACAGCCCACATTCTGCTAGTGAGGAATGTGTCTCAGAGAGGTCAAGCCGCACGCCCAAGTCTCACAGCTACGCCCGCTGTTACCTTAGCACCTTCACTGTCTCCATCCACTGCGCCTGCTCACTCTCCCAGGGGTCCACCCGGATCCAGTCCGACGTTTGCAGAGCCAGCCGGGCCATGGCCACTCGGTGCCGGGCAGCTGCGAGGTCTTTCTTCCCGTACTTGTCATTGACAGGTGAGATGATGCCCCCGACCACCTGGTACAGTCCTAGGCAAGGGAAAACAGTGATGGTGTACATATAAAACCGCACCGCTTGGCAGCCTGGATCCAGGCAGGTGCTAAGAACCGCTATCTTGTCCTGACTAGGAGCAGATCCCGGCATTCTATGCTGCCTGGGCCACCCCCCTCAGGCAAGGGTAAAGGGAACCATGTGCTTCTTCTCCGAGTCCTCCACAGCTCAGAGTAGCACTTCTGCTGGGAGGACGCTGGGAGGGTGGAGCCAGGCAAGGTACCCACACAGCACTGTGGGCAGCAGGGTCGGGATATGCTTGAGGACCATCATGGCTTCCTGAGTGGGACATGATTAGGGTACTACCATCTTCTTTTTTTTTTTTTTTTAAGATTTATTTATTTATGCACACAAGCACTGGGGTACAGGCCAGAGGTGTGGGGGGTGAGAGGATTCACCACAGAGAGCAGG
>JAGFMF010011830.1:22471335-22508060 GCA_019455555.1 Galemys pyrenaicus | reverse complement strand
CCCCACCTGGCCGGCAGCAGGGATCGAACTCGTGCTGCAGTGGCTGCTGTCCGCTTCATAGTGCGTTGCTTAACCCACTGCGCCACCAGGGAGGCCCCACTACCATCTTCTAATAACGTGTGGGACAATAGTTACATATAGTTTCTTAGTCCAATTAGGGGATAGAAGCTCAAAGATGACAGGATGGGCTGTGGTGTGAACCAGGTAGGTGGGTGATGTGAAGCAATAGGCCTCACAGGCCCAGCATGAACTTTGGAGAAATGTGCTGTTACAGGAACCAGAATTACTACTTTGGAAAAGATGTGGATTGTGCTGGGGAGCAAGGCTGCGTGACTCAGGGTCTTTAGGTTTAGCACTACAGTGATATTGAAGAAGTGACAGAGAACCATTATGAAAAGAATATAAACAGAACTCAAGGAGCCTCATGTAAGAGCTCTGGCTCCATCTCAAATGCTGTAAGCAAATTATCAAGCTATTTGGAAAAATAAACACTTAGCATTAGAACCTTAATTTTCCTACCTGCAAAATGGCATAGGACCTGCTTCACAGCAGTCTATGGGTTTCATTTGCTCTACACTCTGCCATGTGGGCTACTGTCAGGATTTTCCTTGTTTGATAGAATTGTAGCTGTATCTTGCTGTGGTTCTCATGCTCCTTCTCAGCACTTTTGTTCATGTATATTCAGCATTCAACTTGATGTCTGGTGAGTGCCTGTTCAAAATTTTTGCCTGGTTTTTGGGTTGTCTGCCTTTTTAATCATTGGTTTGTAGAGTTCTTTATATATTCCAAATACTTGCCCTTTGTTGGTTATGTACCTATGGCTTGTCTTATAACACTTTTAAAAACAAAAGTTCATTTTTATGTAGTTGAGTTAGTGTTTTCCTTTATGGTCAGTGATTTGTGTTATAAAGACTATTTGCTATGTTAGCTAATTAAATCTCTGTAAATTTATTTTTCATACTTGGGTCTTTGTGCATGATATGAGTTCTATTATTTTCCATTTCAGTAGTCAATTATCCAGGAACAATTATCAAAAGGAGCCCTCCACCCCACTGCCACGCATCACCACATACCAAACATCAAATGTCTATCGGTGCACAGGTCTGTTCTTGTACTGGCCATTCTGCATTGTGGCTCTATTTTCTTCTCTGTGCCCAATGTCATGCTGCTTTGATTAATATAGTTTTGTATAACCATCTTAATATATGGTTAAGCAAATCCTCCTATCTTGTCCTTCTCCAGGGGTCATATCAATTTTATAAAGATTTTGTCAATTTCCACAAAAAAAGAAAACATCTCTCACCCCCTATTATTTGATAGGAATCAAATTGAGTCTGTAATTCAATTTACAGAGAATGAATATCTGATATCATTACAGTATTAAATGTAAGTGAACATAATGTTCCAATTAAAAGTTACTTTTTGTCAAACTTGACAAAAATCCTCCATCCCCCTCTATATCCCCACTCCCTGCCATTCTATGAACATGGTATAACTTTCCCTTTGTTTAGGTCTTCTCTGTTTTTACAGTTTTTTTTGGTAGAGAACTTATACATCTTTTCCTATTTAATTTTTTTGATGCCACTGGAAATGACATTTTAAAGATACTTATTTTCTGTTTGTTGCAGAAGTACAAATACAATATTGATTTAAATGTTGAGTGTATTATGTAACAACCTTGCTAAACTCTCTTAGCAATTCTAATAGTTAATCTACAGATTACCTTCTGAAAATGCTGACAAGTTGTTTCTCCATTTCCAATCGTTATATCTTTATTTTCCATGTTGCATCATTGGAGATTTCTGCTATAATTCTGAATAGAGACAGTGTTAGCAGGTGTCCTTGTCTTACTTTCATTTTCAAAAAGAGAGCTTTCAAGTTTCATTATTGGACAGGATGTTTGCTGCGGATAGCCTTTTTCAGCTGTGGCAGAAACAATACCACACATCTTTAAGACCCATTTTTTATTTTCCTTCTTTCTGGTTACATTGAAATGCAGCATTTCTGTTCTTGAAATTAGGTTTATGTGGTCTAGTGAAGTGCATGTCTTCCCAACTTTTGGGTCATGAAAACTACTGCACGGCCCTCCAGCTCTTTTACAATGAACCTGAAAGCTAGAGCGAACGTGGCAAAGTCATAGTTGGTCTGACCAGGACTCCCGAGATGCAGCATGAAACGGAGCTGCCCTGTAGATGTTCTGAACCTGCGAGAGATTTATGTGATGAGAGATAATCTTCATTAGTGTATTGAGCTCCTGAAATTGGGGGATTTGTTTATTATGGCCTAGCCTGGTCTAGCCTCACTAATATATTACCTAAAGAGACATTTCCTGTTATTCCTACTTTAAGATATTTTGTCATCAATGAATCTAATCAAATGTTTTCTCTTTGAGTCTTAAAGTGACTATGATTTTTCTCGTTTAGTCAGTTAATAGACAAGCTGAATTGACTTCTCTATCTTTAAAACTGCATAAGATTTCTGAGTAAACTCTGTTTGGTCAAGATATATTATCTTTTTAATGTATTGATGGATTCACTTTGCTTATTTTTGTAGGTAAAAAGAGAGGCATGTAATTTTCTTAGTTGTAATCAGGTTTGGTATCAAGGTTACATTAACTTTATAAAAACTGTTAGGGAGTTCACTCTTTTTCTTTTTCCTTTTTCTTTTTTGCACAGAAGAACTGGGGTGTAGGCCAGAGGTGTAGGGAATGAGAGGATTCACCAGAGACAGAGTGGGGAGCAGATCAGGCAGATCTACTGAAACACACAGCTAAGGGGAGCAGTGGGCGATACAGGAGAGGTTTACTGTACAATATCTGGGTCACCTTCCTCAGGCCAAACTCAGGCCATAGCAATGACAGTGCTGAGACTTAACCCCTAGGCCACCAGGGAGACCCTGGCTCCTTCTTTTACTATGCACCAAAAGAGCTTGTGTAGGATTGAAAGTTTTTTTCTTTAGTGTTTGGTAGTACTTGTCAGTGAAATATTATAGGCTGGAGTTTAATTTGTGTGAAACTTTTTGACTAATTTTTTGCTTTCATAGTTATAAAGTGATTCATATTTTGTTTCTTCATTATAATTTTGGCTACTTACACTTTTCTAGGATTTTGTACATTATATTTTGAAATTTATGGGCATAAGGTTGTTCACAATATATTCTTATCTGTTTTGTGTCAACACCATCTGTAGTGATTACCTTTTTATTCTGAATGTTGGTTATGTGTCCTTTCTTTTTTCTTGCTCAATCTTGTTAAAGATTTGCCACTTTATTAGTCATTTCAAAGAACCAACTTCTGTTTTTATTGATCTTCCCTACTAAATGTTTTTTATTTCATCAATTTCTGTTCTTAATTAATCTATCCTCTCAATTTTTGGTGCTTTTACTATTTGTTATCTATTTTCACCCCTATTTATTCTCTATTTACTACTTATTCTTGTGGTGGATGCTTAGCTAACTAATTTGCAGTTTTCTTAGTGTCTAACATATATAGTTTGTCTTATTTTCCAATGTAACTAACTTGCTATTTGTCTTATTTTCTAGTATACATGGCTTGCTTATAAAAATTCCCAAATCATGTCTTTACTTGTATTCCACAAGTTTTGATATGCATTGTTTTCATGATCAAAGGATTTTCCATTATTATGTCTTTTTATTTATTTATTTTTAAAGATTTTAAAAATTTATTTATACATACAAGAGCTGGGGTACAGGCCAGAGTCCGGGGAGGCGAGAAGATTCACCAGAGACAGAGTGGGCAGCAGAACAGGCAGACTGACTGAAACACACTGCTGAGGGGAGCAGCGGCCAAGGCAGGAGAGGTCTGTCACGCCATGTGGGTCCCCTCCCTGGCTGGCGGCAGGGATCGAACTGGTGCGGCAGTGGCTGCGGTTTGCTTCATAGTGCGTTGCTTAACCCACTGCGCCACCAGGGAGGGCCCTATTATGTCTTTTTAAATCTATACATTATTTGGAATTATTTTCCTTAATTATAAAACATATTGAGATTTTTGGATATATTTTTATCATTGACTTCTAGTTTAGTTGCACTATAGTCTACGAACATATTCAGTATCAATTTTATTCACTTGTAATATGTTGACACTGGTTCAATGTCGTGGATATTGTCAGTTTTGGTAAATGTCCTATGTTTGCTTTAAAAGAATGTGTACTCTATTGGGCCTCCCTGGTGGCGCAGTGGGTTAAGCAACACACTATGAAGCAAACCACAGCCATGGCAGCATGAGTTCGATCCCTGCCACCCGCCAGGGAGGGGACCCACATGGTGTAGCAGACCTCTCCTGCCTTGCCCGCTGCTCTCCTCAGAGTGTGTTACAGTAAGTCTGCCTGTTCTGTTCCCAGCTCTGTCTCTGGTGAATCCTGTCACCTCCCTGGACTCTGGCCTGTACTGTAACCCAGCTCTTATATGCATAAATAAATAAAATCTTTAAAATAAAGAATGTGTACTCTATGGTTGGATGCAGTGTTCTATCCATGCAGTCGATTGCTTTAATCTATATCAAAATCTATATTTAATCTATATTTAAACCTATATTATTAGTGATGTTTTTGTCTGTTGTATTAGTTACTAAGAGAAGGATGTTAACTCCCTGTTGACTGTAGATTTTTTTTTTTGATTTTTAGTTCTTTTAAATCGTTCTGTGAAGTAGCTTCTTTATCTCTAGAAATATATTTTTGGCCTTCAGTCTATATGTTTAACTTTATGAGTCTTAATTTTATTTGGTCGGTATATTTTTTTCACCTTCTTTCATTTAACCTTTCAGTATTTTTGTTTTAGGTATGTCTTTTGTGGACAAAGTCATTTTTTTTAAATCACGTTTGACAATTAGAGGCTTTCAATTGGAACATGAAGTTCACTTACATTTAATGTGTATGCTGATATATTTAAGTTTAAATCTACCATCTTATTTTGAGTTTTCTTTTTTAATCACACAAGTTTTACATGTTTCCCCCCCTTATCCTTTATCCTGCCTCTCTTTGGAATTTCACTTTTTCTTTCTCATGTTGGAAGTTGCATATACAGTCTCATATCAAAAGTAAATCAAGACCTTTACTCTCTTTGCTGACAATGCAAGGAACTTTGAGTTCTGTAACTCCACCTACCACCTTCCCAACTTACAGTTATTGTTACAGATATTTTAAGTTTATTTCTCCATAACCCTATTAGAATAAAATCCCTTTACTAGATCTAGAAAATTCTTAGTTATTAACTCTTTAGAAATGGTCTCTGATCTTTTTACTCTTCCCTTTTTCCTACCTAAATATGTAACCTCCAACTTTCTTTCTCTTTTCTCTGGTAATTAAAAAAAATAAACAAACTACTTTCTCTCTCTGCTCCATTATGGATAATTTCATTTGATCTACATTTCATTTTATTAGCATTCCAAAGTCTATAGTTTGTGTTCCTTAATCTGATCCCAAATCATTCATTAACTTTTGAGTCTTCTAATCTATGACATCTATGTTGCTCCAATTGTATACAACTTCTTTGATTTATTTTATCAGTACCATGGAGTTTTAAGGACATAAATTCCCTATATATTTTATTGATTGCTACCAAAGTATTTCTTTTACTTCAGATTAGTTATACATGATATTGTGGTTTTTAGCTTTGGTTTCACATATCTGCTACTATAGTTGAATCTTGAATAACAAAGACTTGAATTGCATAGTTCTAGTTATATGCAGATTTTCTTGTAAACAGGTAATAAACTTACAGGATCAATAAATATAGTATAGTACTATAAATGTATTCACTTATGATTTTCTTAATTGGTTTACAGCACTGATATGACTCAATGACATTGGATCACAGCCCTGCAGGGGTATGTCACATCACCACACCACATCTGCCATACCACGGCAACCACAGACCTCTTCCGTAGTCCACTGGCATCCTTCACATTTAGCTCTTCACCCTCCTCCTCCTCCTCCTCCTCTGGGAATCTCAATTTACAGTCAGATTTCTAGGGTTTGTTATTGTTCTGTTTTTATCAGATTCTTTGTTTGGTTTCTTTATATTCCACATGTAAGTGAAACCATCTGGTATTTGTCTTTTTCTTTCTGACTTATTTTTTGCTTAGCATCATCCCCTACAGTTCTAGACATGTTGCAAATGGCAAGAATTCATCTTTTTTTTTTTTTAATCATTGAGTAGTACTTTGTGTATATATCACATTTTCCTAATCCACTCATCTGTCCTTGAACACTTAGGATGCTTCTATAACTTGACTATTATAAATAGTGCTGCAACAAACAAAGGCATGCATATATCCCTTCAAATCAATCAATGTTTTTGTTCTCTTTGGGTAGATATCCAGTAGTGGAATTGCTGGATCATATGGCGGAGCTATTATTAATGTTTTGAGAAATCTCCATAATCATTTTCCACAGAGGCTGGATGAATTCTCATTCTCACCAAAAGTGTATAAGGATTCCTTTTTCTTCACATCTTCATTAACATTTGATGTTTCTGAGTTTTTGAGATGGGCCATTCGAACAGGTGTGAGGTAGTATCTCACTGTGGTTTTGATTTGTATTTACCTGATAAGTTAAACTTGTTGGTTCGTTTTATGACTTAGACTATGGCCTATGTTAGTGAATGTTCCATGGATATTTGGGGAAAAAAATGTATATTCTATTATTATTGGGTAGAGGGTTCTACATACATCAATTAGATCCTATTTGTATTTGTCTTTTGAATTTATTGTTTAGTTTGTTTATATCTTTGGCAATTTTCTTTCTTTTTTTTTTTTAAAGATTTATTTATTTATGCATACAAGCACTGGGGTACAGGCCAGAGGTGTGGGGGGGGGGTGAGAGGATTCACCAGACAGAGCGGGGAGCAGAACAGGCAGATCAATGGAAGTACACTGCTGAGGGGAGCAGCGGGCACAGCAGGAGAGGTCTGCTGCGCCATGTGGGTCCCCCGCCTGGCCGGTAGCAGGGATCGAACTCGTGCTGCAGTGGCTGAGGTTTGTTTCATAGTGGTTGCTTAACCCACTGCGCCACCAGGGAGGCCCCCTTTGGCAATTTTCTAATAGTCCTGTCATTTATTGAAAGTGGAGTACTGAAGTTCCCATTGTAACTGAGAATTTATCTTTTTCACTTTTCAGCTCTCAGCTTTTGCTGCACACATTTTGAGACATTTTTTGTGGTGTGTACACACTTAGAATCGTTATGTCTTCTTAGTGGACCTTCACCGAGCTTTTACTTTTATTTTGCTCACCATCGCTGAAATTCTGATGGGTTCTTCATCAAATCTGGTTAAGTCACCTTTTATAGCTTTTTCCCTTTTATATAACTTTTAAAATGTGTATCTGACAATGTCAATTTCAAGATCGGTACAGGCTATTTTTGCTGTCTGTTATTTCTGTATATTCGTATTGTTTTATTTCTTTTGTGTTTACTTCTGCCTATTCACTAGCTCTTGAGTAGTTATTTGTGAGGGTATCCTCAGGTCTAAGATAGATGTGGCCTCTTACAGAGACAGATGTGGAAGAGGAAGACATATATGGAAGAGGTTTCATGTTTTAGAGTTATTAAAAATCATGGATGGTCTTAAATCAAGTTCTTCACTTGAGCTTCTCTGACTAATGCAAGCAGAGGGTTGCAAATCTCAGCAAGGGCCATTTCCTCCTAGCAATACTTCTTCCTTTCCCTTTTCTTCCTTTTTTCTGCTTGGCCTTCAGTACTAGGACTACAAGTCTTCCCTGAAGTCCTCTAGGATTGAGGGCAGAAAGAGGGTTAAGATTTAGTTCATCCTGGTCCAGCGAGGATAGCTCTTTGGGAACGGCTAGTTTAATGCAGGCGTTGAGAACCCTGGAGATTCCCCAGCTTTGGAGGATGCCAGTCTTTTAACTCTTTTCTACTGGCTTCTCTGGTTATAGTCAACGTTGAGGGGAGCAACAGGGCAGGTGCCCCAGGGCAGCAATGGCTCTGGTGCTCCAGTAACCTGCTCACCGTCTGGTTATAGATTTTTATCTCAGGTTGTCTGAGAAATCCCCAACTGCCTTTGTAGCTTTAAAAGTGATATTTGAAAAATATTTTTGTTATTTTAGTGGGAGAATTGAGCCAAAGAGTGTGGCCTGCCTCCCTGGATGGTAGGAATTCTTGATGCACTTTTCATCACTGGTAAGCCTACCTGCCCTGGGCCCCTCTTTCCTGGAGCCTGAGGCATCCACAGCTTCAGGGTGGTGGGCAGACCAGCTGAGTCAAGGAGGGGGATGCTCAGCTTCTGATTTCCATAATGGCCCTTAAAACTTACTTTGGAGGAACACTTATGAAGGTTAATGCTTGAAAAACCCAGAAACAACACTATAAAGCTCATATTTAGATACAGAGTCAAATACTAGGGGTGACAACTGAAAAAATCCAAAGTGATTGCTCTGGGAACCAGGAGGAGCCAGAAATGTAAGTCTTAGTGTAACAGTGCAATTTAACTTTCATTATATGTATATTTATAATTGTACAAGAATATACTTTATAGATATACTTCAATATATTGAAAAGTGTAAAGAACCAAAAAATTAATAAAACATATATAAGAGGTTAATACTACTCACATTTTGGTGGGTTTGTTTTTCTTTTTGGTCTTCTATATACTTTATTTCATAAAATTCAATTTTGTTTCTCCTTCATTTAAATTATGTCAGAAGTGTTTTCCTTGTTCTTTAGCACTCTTTAAAATACCATTTGTAATGATTGCATACGAATGGAAATGAAAACAAAAATTAGAATTTTTTTATGCAAGAATCAATATGCTATGACCATCTTTGTAGATCTTGGTTGCAAGTTTGGATAATTTTTTTTTAAGTCAGAAGGGAACATTACTGGCTTGAACATTTGGGGACTTTTGCTACATGTTACTAAATTGCTTTTCAAAGGTTATGAGCAGGGGGCGAGAACCATCAACAGAGTAAGAGAGAACTGACCTCATTCCATGTTGGCCAGTACTGGGGGCTACTCATTTAAAAACATCTTTGCTAATTTGTAGGCTTTCTTGTGGTTTGAAAATCTGAATTTATATTTGCTCATGTAATTTTTACTACTTATTCAACATTTGTATTTGTCCTTTTGTGAGCCACCTGCTGGTATTCATCGCTCACTTGTCTACTGGTATGTATGAAACTTTTTAACAAGTGCATCAAATGTTTGCCTGTTGAGGCTGTTGGCAAACATATAAAGAGGATCTTGTTCAGATTACAGACCATTCCCCCAGTTCCTGCGAGGAGTCGGGTTCAGGTTTTCAATCATAAAACTCCCTTTGTCCGTATGGAGTTCGGCCTTGAGTCTGCATCAGGGGCCCATCTTGTGTCATTTCTTTGACTGCGATGGCTCCTCTGTTCTCCTCTTGACTCATGTCTAATTTTCATATCCTTCCCTCTTTCTTAGTTCTGGAAGAATTCTTTGGATGATGTTCTAATTTATTTAGCTGCCCTGCTGCTGCATCTCCACTGAGCACTAATTTGGTGGGGATGCTTCCCATTCCACACCGTCTCTACGCCCCTCCATCAGATGGGCTGCTCTTCGGTTATTACCACAGTCTCCTCCTGAGTCTCCTGGAGACCAGAGACTCAACAATTTTACCTTCTGAAGTGGAGGACACTTAGCTTGAGGCACTTGGCCTGAGGCTGCAGACTAGGAAGACCTTCAGGACTGCGGCTCCTTCTCCTGTGACCTGTGACTTTCCTGGGACTGCCTCGCTGCCTCTAGAAAGATCTGTCTGCTCTGCAGGGGCTGTGGGGTGACCTGTCACAGCCTGTAGGTCCCTGTCCAGTTGTTTTGTTTACAGAAGAAGGATAAAGGCAACATTTAGGCTTATTTTAATTTTTCTGTGTTTCTTAGCGATACACTTGTGCGTGTAGTTCAGAGAAGGAGCTGCAGGTCCGAAGACAATGACGATGACCTGGAGGTGCCTTTAATAGTTTACAAATGGAAATGGGTAAGGTGGAAAGTCAAGTGGCGTTTTTCTTTAAATACTTAAAATAACTTTCCTATTTTCTTTTATTAAATAATCTCTCCCCCCACTTAATTTTCTCCCTTACGACATACTATCTGATTCCATAGACTTTACATTCCATTGTATCAGTATTACAATCATTTAATCACCTTTTAAAAACTTACATTTTAATGTCTAAGCGCTTCCTGAGTACTTCACTAGTCTTCGGAGAGAACTTTAGCATGCTTTTCTCCAGTTAAATAAAGAAAACTAGCCATTAGGTATTTTTGCTGTCAAGTCGGTCAGTAAATGCCCGGTCCTGTGAGGGCGGCTCCTACTTCCATGACTCCTTGCTGCCCTCCTGGCCTTTGTGGCTGGGTCCCTCGTCACTGGGGATGTGTGTTCTTGGCTGGCTTTTTTCTGTGAATGGATTTTTCCCCCTCCTATTTTATTATCAGTTTCACTACATTGTACTACAGTGGTTAAACAGAACACTCTGCTTTGAATCTAAGCTATTTTTCTGGACTTACTAGTTTTAGAAGTTTTTCAAATGCTACCTGAAATAAGTCAGAAGGAAAAAGATAAATATCAGATGGCTTCACTTATATGCAGAATAAAGAGAAACCAAAAAAAGACCAGGAAAAGACAAAACTTGCAAGCTGACCTTAGATCTGAGGCACAGAGCAGGGGAGGGAGGGGGAGAAGGGTCAGAACAGGGAAGGGATGAGCACGGGGGTCTGTGGTGATGGATCATGGGTGCTATGGTGGCAGGAGGACTACGGGGAAGATGCCTGGGGAGAAAAACCAAGTACTGTACAAAAATGAACAACAATGTTGGGGAAAAAACAAAAAACAAAAAAACTAAATGTCCCCTGCCCCCCCCAATAAAGCTATTTCAGATTCCAATTTAAAAAAATAAAAGCTTTTCAAACACTTCTGGATTTTGTAAGGCTACAGTAATACCACCTGAAAATAATGAAAACTAAATCTTCTTTCTGTTACTGTATTTCTTATTTCTACTGGTGCCAGTGGAAAATTATAGTGGCGAGTTGGCATTCTTTTCTATGTCCTTGCTTCTGTGGGAATACTGCTCAAGTGTTATGCCATTACGTATCATGCTAGATAAGTATCCCTACAGTTCTAATTTACTAAGAGCTTTAAAAAAAAAATCCCTGAGAAGGTATTGGATTTTACTGAATGACTTTTAAGCATGTACTGAGATGGTGATTTAGGTTTCATAAAAATATATTGTCTTAGTAATGTGATATATTAATATATCTCTTTATGGTATATTGTCCTTGAATACCTGGATAAATGCTACCTGGGCATGTTGAATTATTCTTTTATTAGCGATTTGATAACCTACTACTTTACATTGGTATTTTGCATCCAAGATTATACTGTTAAACACTTGCTGTAATGCCACAATGGCCTTATCCAATTTTCTTTGTTCTAGGAAATGGCTATGGTAGATTGAATTATTGGTTCTAATTCCTCACGCTGCTGTAAAATATTACACACCCACACCTTGGCCACTGCCTCACAAAGGCAGAGTGTATTTCCCACTTTGGGCCTGGCTGTGAGACTTGCTTTGGTAATGGGATGACAGCAGATATGACACGAACAGAAATATTACGCTTGCCTGGCAACTGTCCTGTGCTTGTGCTGTACCTCTGAGGGACATGCGGGGTGCCACTGCCCCTTATATTCTACCACACCCAGAATTATTCAAATACTTTCAACTAGTAGGAATTCAAGAAGTCGTGAATGACTTGTGGCTTGTGGCTGCTGCTCAGCGATTATTATTCTCTCCACTCTTTGACCTGGTGGGTGAACAGAGGTTAACGGGGCAGATTATGTTTTTCAAAAATGCATGTTTTCCCAGTCAGTCTATTATTCTAGAATGTGGTCGCTCCTCCATCGAGAAGTAAAGTCTGAGCCCTTCCCCTTGGGGCTGGGTGGACACTTGTGGGAGACATAACACCGTGTAGACTTTTGAGGCTGGGTCAAAAAATGCCACTTTCTGATCTGGGGACACTCGGTCTTAAAATCCAGCTGTTAGACTGTGCAAGCTTAACGAGGCCTATGAAAAGAGGCCCCACAGCTCAGTCACATGTCCCGCCTACAATCAACCTCAACCTCTCGTCTTACATCCCTACCCATACCCTGCTCAACCGCCAGATGTGTAAGCGAAGTCTCCAGATGATTTCTGCTCCTGGCAGTCCAGCCGCTTCCAGCTGTTGAGTCCCCAGATGTCACGGGGGGTGGGGGGGAGACAACCCATTCCTGCTGTATTCTGTCCAATTTTTCCTGATGCCCTGAACCTCTGAGTGTGTCAAAATGGTCCATCTTTGTCACAACTAGAACAGAAATAGAGATCAGAAAGTTGGTGTGACTTTTCCTATGGTTACTCTGCCAGAAAATGGCAGGACTGTAACCTGCACCTGCATTTTTCCTGTTGCACTGAACTGAGAACTGACAGTGAGATCTGCAGAGCCCTCCATCAGTACTAGTAACTCTACCTCAAGCTGTGGCTGCTCCCCAACCCCCGCCAAGTCATCTGGGATACGGCACAGATTTTACCCGCTCTGCAACTGCCTTGAAATGACAACATCTCTCCATGCAAGACTTGAGCTTTTGTAAAATGTTATTACTTAAAATACCGGCAACCTCACAAAGCATGAAGCAAGGACTTAATAGTATTCCAAAGTGTAAAGTCTTCTTATTTCCACAGAGAATGCTTTGGCACATTTATCAACATTTTATTAAGAATTACCATACATATTTAAAACAAAATTACACTTGTCAAAACAATGGAGAAAAGCGTTTCGGTAATGCTGGGGTCTGGCTGCCGTTTCTCACAGCCTGATTTCTACATCTTTTCCCGCCTGGGGCAAACTCATGTCTGGGGCTTTGCTGAGAGAAGCTAGGGTCCCCGTGGGCACCGGTGCAGTCCAACCCATACCCGCTTTATGGAGCCTTTTGTCCATTTTCTTCTTTCTCTGGTTGTGCTGGCTGAAAAGCACCCTGGGAAACAACGTAAAAGTCTTTTAAGAAATCTAGGAGTAACGACTGCAAATTGCAGCTAGAAATCGAGTCAAGAAGGAGTAGAAGCCAGAGTGATGATAAGCAGCTTGAAAGAAAAAAAAACAAGACCAGGATCTCAATTTAATAGATCTGCATGCTTTTGAAATGAGGGTACTGTGATTAAACTTTGCCTCAAAGCTAAGCCGGCTGATGTGAATATTGAGCTTTAGGGATCATTTTGGAACCCTTTATTTTCTTCATAAGGTTTTAAGTTTATTTAGTCATGCATGCTTCTGTTTGTTTTTTCAGTCACATTGCTCTCATGGTCCACACGAACTTGAGACAACTGCCCTGCTGCCCAAAGCCCCTCCAATTCTGAAGGCCACTTCACGCCTCCACTGTGATGCCCGGAGCAGGGAGAACAGAGCTGGCCTCCGGGTCTCAGAGCAGAGGGGCGGCACTCTGGGGGTGCTGCGGCCGTTGCTGGACTGTGATCTTCCTCCTGTCCATTTTGGTGCTCTCCCCCGCCCCCTGCACTTCTTTCTATGTGGAGACGCTTTCTCTCAGCAGAAAAGCCCTCCTACATGCTATAAAGCCCCCTTTTGGTCTCCAGAACATCTCAGTGCCTGAGCTGGTCAGTGTGAGGTTTTTCTTTGTTTCATTTCCAAATATCGTACTCTCTTTGTGTGCAGCTTCTTAAAAACTTGGCAAAGTAAACAACAAAGCAGCAATATTTCATAGGGTTTAAACTGCCTTTCTGGTCCTGGATAGAAAGGACTTTTTGTTTCCTCTCTCCTGCCCCATTCTCTACAGTGGTCTCCCATTTGGTGCTAGTCAGCTGCTATGCCTTCTATTTATCTGACCGACAAAGCCTCTGAGGGGCAGCTGGCTCCTTCGGGTCCTACACGCTTCCAGGGTATTAGAACCTCTTTCTTTTGCATGCTTCTGTTTTCCATCATTTAACTCCTGGCTGCGTCTCTCTGCCTGCTGAACAGAATGAGTTCTGTCCTTTCAGAATAGGTGGGTTTTTAAAAGAACTCACCAGAACTCCCAAATACTAGAATCTCATGAGTCTTCAGAAACGACTTGCTTCCTTAAGGAGCTTTACATCAGCAGGAACTTCATGCAGGATGAAAGGGAGTGGCGAGCTGGTGTAATCAGGCAGTGCTGGTGTAAGTAGTCCTGGCTAAGCAGCTCAAAACCCTGCGACGGGCAGCTTTCGTGTGGAAAGGGTACAAAGCAGCCTCACGTCCCATACAGTGTAACTGCTGCTGAGTCACCCATCACTTCGACTGCCCTTTCAAGACGGTAACCCAGAAACTTGAGGGTGAGTAGGAGCCACACATCTGAGCATGAAAGTTCTGTTGCTTATGAGCTGTGTGATCTGGGACAAATTACTTAACCTCTCTGTTTCCCAGTCTCTTCATTTGAATCAAGTAAGCTAATGTGGTGAACAGACTCCAGTGCAAACACATGCTTGGAAAGCACCCTAGGGATACCAGCTGGATCTGTGTTTTCCCCTTTCTCTTCCTTTTGCACTACAAACACCATTTCTCATCTTCTCCTAGGTAAATTCATTCATTTAGCTGGCAACTTGGCATGTACTTTAGGGCAGGTAGGGCATCAGCATTCTGAAATAAATATGGGAGCCCCATCCTGATGGGGGTGTTTGATACTGGAGAAGAAAGACCACAAGATAGTGTGTGTTTGGGGGGGGGGGGGAGGCAGAGGTCCTCAGGGAACCTGAAAGAGTCTCTGGCAGGTCGGGCACCTAAACTTAGTCATGAATGATATAGAAGGCAGATGGTGACTTAAGAAAGGTGAAGTGTTGTTAATAAAATCAATTCATTCCTCTTTAACAATATAGAAAGAAACTTTTTTTAAATGTTCAGAACAACTGAAGCTTGATAACTCTTTGATTCTGTACTAACATCCTTGCCCATTGCTTGATATATTTTCAATTTACCTTCATGGTAATTTACACTCAAGGAAACTGTCCAAGATATGCTAAGGGATTCAATAAAATAGGTCATGGAGTTAAATGCTATGGTGAAACGTAGGGCTTAATTTTATGGATAAAATTTAAACTGCTTAGCTGCCTTTTTGCATTATTCGTGTTAAGACTAACGATTATTCAGTGGATGGGGAGGAATCACTGTTGGCTTCACGAGGCCATTTTCCTAATACTTTAACCACATCTGGTGGGGTTGTGGACTTTGCCCTTGAGGTTAACAGTTATGCATTAGGGAAGAGACCTGAGCGCCACTTATCCACCTCCCCCACAAGGACAGCTCCTGAAATCACTGTAGGAATAAGGAGCGTGAAGCTGGATTTTTTCCAAAGGTTGACATTGGAAGGGACCAGAGGGAGAAAGACAATATTTCAACATCGGCCCCTTTCCTGGTATTTCTCAAAGGTCTACACTGATGTTAAAAAGGCATGTTCTTGGCTGCATGAAGACCTGCACACCCAGACCTCTGGCAGTGGGGCTTACAAACTTCCATTTTCCCTAGTATCTCAGGTGATTCTTATGAGTCAGTGGAGAACCAGGGGTGAGGACTAACTGTCATGCCTCCCTTCAGCTATCCATGGTTCTTTTTTTTTTTTTTTAAAAGATTTATTTATCTATGCATACAAGACCTGGGATACAGGCTAGAGGTGTGGGGTGAGAGGATTCACCAGAGACAGAGTGGGGAGCAGAACAGGCAGATAGATCTACTGAAATACACTGCTGAGGGGCGCAGCGGGCGAGGCAGGAGAATACTGCTGTGGGTCACCTCCCTGGCTGGGCATCGAACTTGTGCTGCAGTGACTGTGCATAGTTTCATAGTTCGGTGTTCAACCCTTTGCCCCACCAGGGAGGCCCCCAGCTAGCCACAGTTCTTAATGTAACCCAGCATGGTTCTAAGGTAAACCTGGACCACTTTTCTTTTTTTTTTTTAAAAGATTTATTTATTTATACATACAAGAGCTGGGGTACAGGCCAGAGTCCAGGGCAGTGAGAGGATTCACCAGAGACAGAGAGGGGAGCAGAACAGGCAGATGGACTGAAACACACTGCTAAGGGGAGCAGTGGGCAAGGCAGGAGAGGTCTGCCTCACCATGTGGGTCCCCTCCCTGGCAGGCGGAAGGGATCGAACTCATGCTGCAGTGGCTGCGGTTTGCTTCATAGTGCGTTGCTGGACCACTTTTCTATAAGACCAAATTACCAATTATGAGACTGGAATAAAAAGATAAAGTCAATTATATCTCAGTTTCTTAGGTTTTAAATGTTTTATAGAGTTTAATGCAATTTCATTTTGAAGTTTGTTTCTAATAATACCCTTAATTTACATGTCTAATGTATTCATTGGTCAACCTGATTATGTAAATCGTAGATGATCTCCATTTGCAATATAAGACATAATTTGGAAATGCAAAACTAACCTAAAGCTAACTATTCTCACAACCACTAAAAATTAGTTCTTCCGGGGAAACATTTTTCTCAAAAGTTTTATTTTTCTTTTCATTCTAAGTGTTGCTTAGACTAGCCTTTCTCTAGCAATTCTTTTTAATGGTTAATAGAGACCTACCAGCTCCCCAAAGAAAGAGGCTCTGGTATTAAACAAGCTCAGGAAATGGGGGTAGACAAAGTAAAACAATTTTTTATGGCCGTTTGGGGATTCTCTGGGTGCTCCTAGTACATGGATGTGCCTATAACTCTTTGAGACAGAAACCTCAGGGTTTTGAAAGCTCCTTTAGCTCCTTTAGTGTATTTCAGTAGATCTATCTGCCTGTTCTGCTCCCCACTCTGTCTCTGGTGAATCCTCTCACCCCACACCTCTAGCCTGTATCCCAGGTCTTGTATGCATAGATAAATAAATCTTTTAAAAAAAAAAAAAAAGAACCATGGATAGCTGAAGGGAGGCATGACAGTTAGTCCTCACCCCTGGTTCTCCACTGACTCATAAGAATCACCTGAGATACTAGGGAAAATGGAAGTTTGTAAGCCCCACTGCCAGAGGTCTGGGTGTGCAGGTCTTCATGCAGCCAAGAACATGCCTTTTTAACATGGAACATGCCTTTTTAACATGGAACATTTCACTGGATGAGCATTTGGAGGACCACATATATGATGTGAAATATTTAGTTAACTCCATTGGCAAATTATATCAGGGGATCAGGCTGCGTTCATTTAGAGGCAACTGACTACAAGACCCAGGCCCAGAAAAGCTTCATAATGTTTTATAAGTGTTGTGTATCAGATCACTTGGGGGATAGGCTGAATACCAGCCTCCTACCCTTGACATCCAGGTTTGAGTGCTGATCTAAACAACGGAGATCAGTCTACTTGATCACCACCAACACCGCCACCAGCATCAGATCATGATCAACAACACTGACTACACTACGAATCCCACCAACCATCACATTAACAGCACTGCTGCCATCCTACAGCAACCAGCCCCATCACAGGGGCGTCAGGCCATCACCACTGCCACTGCCATCCTCTCACTGGGATCAGCCAACACCAAGGTCACTATCACACTGTGATCTGTACTACCACCACTTCCACACCAGATGTGTTGCCAGAGCAGCCCCTACCACTGCTCCTGCTGTTGCCATCATCCTTCCTATGTCCAAACTGGAGAAGACACAGAAATACAATGTGATTACTCCAGATTTTACTCAAAGGTTGGAAGATATAATTGCACATACTTATCTCTAGTTCCTATGGCATCCCAGTGTTATCAGAAGAAGGTATCACAACAGAATCCTGGGATCTAAAGGCTAGAGTCCAAATAGAATCTCCTCCAAGACAGGTACTTGATGCTGACTTGTCTCAGTTCTGGTGATATTAACTCTAATAGTTGGTTGAGCTGATGTCTGCCAGGTTTCTCTGCTGTGAAGTTGTGATTTCCCCCTGTGTATTTGTAGTTAATAAGTAGTTTGTGGACAAATACTTTGAATCTTGTTTCCCATCATGCCTCTGTCCACAAACCAGCATCCATTATGATTCTGATGTACAGCAACTATTATTGTGATGTGAGCCAAATGCTGGTCTATTTCTGATATTCCCCTTACTCTATTAGTTTGAATCCTCTGTAAGGAAAAACTGTTTTGCAATTATTCAATTATTTATACCAATATGGACTCACAAATATTTATTTTAGTCTACGGAGTATAATCCATTATCATTATTTATTTTATTTTTCAAATTACAGCAAATTGGCCCCATGGAAGTACTTTTAAATGGACTACTGTGGCTTTTTGACACCCTCCCATTATTTATTAAGTACTCCACTGCTTTCTAGAATCACAAAATATTCAGACTTGTCTGGTACTTTATCTGCCCTAGCTCTGGAAAAACCATTTCTTCAAGAAGCCCTAGTTTCTTTTATTGAAGAATGGCATTTAGAAATCAAGAGGGTTAGTTGTGCTCATTGTTACTGGGGTTTTGTGATTTTTAGAAGATAGAGCTAGGGAATCTCTCTCTCTCTCTCTCTCTCTCTCTCTCTCTCTCTCTCTCTCTCACACACACACACACACACAGTATCACATCTAGCATATACATAATGGACTATTATATACTATTCATATTACACACACACACACACACTCTTGGTAAGATCCCATGGTTGCAAGAGCCAGTCTTTTAAAAGGTGCCCTCACAGAAGGGGCTCTCCTCCCTCCCAGCTACTTACTGCTCTGTACTGTAGCTATTCTGTCCACACTGCCAGTATCCATCCCTGGAAGCCGCCAATCTCATTAGTTTATAAAATCTATTCTTAAATGATTTTGTCCTTTTAAGATTTATTTTCTCTTTAAATACAAGTAACTCACAAATCTCCTGAAGGTCTAACTCTTTCTTGACAATTTCATCTTAGATATATTTATACAGACATCTTTTCAGTTTGTTTTAATTAGTGCCCTTTGTGCTGCTGGGAATGTTACTTCACTGACTGTTATCTGGGTTGGCCTGGGTTTTCTGAATGCTTTCTGTATGAATTCTTTTTATACTCTGCTTAGCAAAGAAGCCAAATGTTGGTCTCTGACTCTGAATGGTCTTTGCTTGCCACTTGGAAGACAGGGATAGCTGTCTTTTTTTATTAATCCTGGAGCTGTTGTCTCAGGGAGATGAGAGTTCGATCTGACTGGCTCGTGGTGACAGCAGCAGCTTCTGGCAGAGACAACAGGTTTGCTCAGGAGATGGGGTCCCCACGTGGGGACTACTGGTGTTGCATGTTTCCCAACACCACTTGTTAAAGAGGCAAGAAGAGTAAAGCGCTGCCTTAACATTCTAAGAGCTTTGCCTTTTACTTGCTGGGGAATGCTCAGCCAAAGAGTGTCACCTCTCCAGGCTTCTCAAGTTCCTTAAACCTGCAACTTACATTTTCATTTCTTTGGAATACATACCCATGAGTGCAATTGCCAGGTCATACAGTAGCTGCATGTTTAGGTCTACTCAACACTGCCAAACTGTTTTTCCAAGCTGTTGTGCCATTTTATGTTCCCACCAGATATTATGGGTAGTTCAGTTCCTTTGCATTCTTTCTAGCACTGGGTGTTATTATTTTTTATGTTAGCCATTTTGATAGGTGTGTAGTAATAATATCTTATTGTGGCCTTCACGTTGCATTTTCCTAGAGGCTAATGTTCTTAAATATCATTTCATGTGCTTATTTAGCCATCTATATATCCTTTTCAGTGAAATCCTCTTTGTATCTTTTGCCCATCTTCTGATTGGACTGTGTATTTTTTCCAGTTTTTATTTTATTTAATTTGTATTAATTTTTCAGTCATTTACATATCTGTATGACTTTGAAAGTCCATGTTCACATCTCCATATGCACACATGCATCTCTCACCCTCCAACGACATAACATGCCTGTGTTAATGACCTTCGACCTTCTCTCCCTCCTCTCTTTCCTTCTGGTAACCAGCATATATGTTCACAGAGTCTATAAATTATTTTTGCTGTGCTTTTCTTGTATGTGTTCGTTGGTTATTTGTATTCCACAAATAGGTGAAACCATCCAGTATCTTCCTCTCTTATTTTACTTAGCATAATCATCTCAAGATCCATCCACTTTGTCCCAAAAGGCACTATGTTACCTTTTTAAACATCTGAATAGTATTCCACTGAGTACATACTCCACCATTTCTTTATCCGGTCATCTGTTAATGGGTACTTAGGTTGGTTCCATGGGTTGACTTTTGTGCACACTCTGCTATGAGCACAAATATTTTTGTATTAGAGATTTCATATTTTTTGGGTAAATCTGTGGTATTGATAGATCATATAGAATTTCCTTTTTTATTAAGTTATTTTGTTATCATTTTCCACAGAGATTGCACTAAATTACATCTCACCAATAGTGGATGAGTGTCCCTTTTTCTTCACATCTTTGGCAACATTCGTTGTTTCTATTCTTTTTTGATATATGCCATTCTCACAAGGGTGAGGGTATATTCAATTGTAGTGTTGATTTGCATTTCACTTTTTTTCATGTGCCTATGGACCATCTGACTGTCTTCTTTGGAGACAATTTAGATATTTTTCCCATTTGTTGATTGGGTTGTTAGTATTTTATTTTTTGTAACGTTGAGTTGCTTTCATTTCTCTTGCCATTGGAGTTGTGTCCCCAAATGCATCTCTGCAGTTGATATCCAGTAGCATATCACCTATGTATTTTATGGTTTTAAGTCTTATTTCTAAGTCTTTTATCCATTTTGAATTAATTTAAATTAATTTAATATGGAGCTAACTAAGGATCTAGTTTCGATTTTTTTTTTTTTTTCACGTGGCTGCCCATGTTTCCCAGCACTTGTTGAAGTTTTCTTCACTGTATGATGTGGCACCATGGTCAAAGATTAACTGTCCATGTTTGTGTGGGCTTATATTTGGGCTCTCTATTTAGGCTATTGTTCTGTGTTTCTCTTTTTGTTCCAATACTGTACTGTTTTAATTACTGATGCTCAGTAGTATAGTTTGAAGTCAGAGAGTGTGACACATCCACTTTTCTTTCCAGATTACTTTGACTATTCAGGGTCTTTTGTGGTTCCATATAAATTTTTGTAATTGTTCTATTTCATTAAAAAAAAAATCGTTGGGATTTTGATAGATATTGCATTGAAACTTTGATTGCCTTAGGTAATATGGCCTTTTTAACAATGTTTATTCTTCCAATCCATGTTCATGGGCCATTTTTCCATTTCTTAGTGCCTTCTTTTATTTCCTTTGACAATGTCTTATAGATTACAGAATATAGATCTTTTACTGCGGGTTCCTATGAGCTGGCTACTGGCTGGCCACTCATGGGCAACTGTGACCTATTTGCTATATGAAAATACAGGAGAGCATTCCTTGACTACCTATGGAGAATAGTTTGTATTACGAGGTAAGCCTGGGGATGCCTAGGCCACTGTTGACCTTGATGTCGTTTTTTGAGTGTGGGGCTCTTGGGTTCACTCTGGGAAAGGTTTCACCAGAGCCCCCTGTTCAGCAGCACGCAGTGAGTTCCCAGGCGAGTTTCTCCAAGAAGCAGAGATATAGATATTTTTAAGAGCAGGTTTATTAAGGGAAAGGAACAGAAGAGTAAAGGACACTTGCATAGACACAAACGGGCAGGAAGAGCTGCCCCGAGAGGGACAGGTTTGCATGGTTGCAGGCAGGTGGCCTTAAGGAGAGCTGACTTCACTGAGGGAGGTCTGTGAAGAGAAACCCCAGCATGGTGCTGCCCTGCAGAGAAGAGAGGTGGTGGAGAGAAGGTGACCTGCATAGTCACAGGTGGGCAGAAGGAGGGCTGCCCCGTTGTGGGGGCAACATTAGGTTTTTATCATCTTTTGGTAGGGAGGGGCTCATCTCTGTGGGTAGATGGTTTACTCCTTCACCTTCATGTTTGTGCTACTGACACTCCCTATACAACACCCTTTCTGGTTGTTGTATTTCTTAATCTGGGTGTTGACCCCTAAGGGTCTTGGTTAAGCTTTTATGCTAATCCCTTCTACCCCTAACCTTGTGGTGTCTCCTCCAGTCTTTATCCTCCATCAACCTGATTACATGACTATCTCTATGGTGGTTTCTGGATAACTGCCTGTGACAATGTCAAATTCTTTGCTGATGAAAATGTCTCTTGACATATGGTTATGCTGTCCCCACCTCTGTTCCTCATAAAACTTTTTTCCCCTTGCCCCCTAGACCTCACTCCTCATACCATTATCATATGATCAGCTTTTATTATCCTGGAAGCTTTCAATAAATGGCACAAGAACTTCTGCTCAAGTAGCAGAGTTTTGCCTTGCAAACCTGTCCCACAATTGTTGTGTCCATCAGAAGTTCCCACTGCAAAGCTGAAACAAAGTTCCTGTTGCAACATTTCACCTCTGGCATTAAGTTTACTCCCAGGTATTTTGTAATTTTTGATGTGATTGAAATAGGATTTTTTAAAAAAAATTCTTTTTTAAAATTTATTGTTTGTATATAGAAAAGCAACTTATTTTTGTGTAGTGTATTTGTATCCTGCCACTTAGTTGTATTCATCTATATCCTGTCATCTTTTAGTAGTGTCTTTTGGATTTTCAATATATACTATCATGTCACCTGCAAATTGTGATAGTTTCACTTCTTTTCCAATGTGAACTCCATTTATGTCTTTTTCTTGTCTAACTTTGCTTTGGATAGGACTTCCAATACAATGTTGAAAAGTAGTGGTGACAGTGGACTTCCTTGTATATATCTGATCTCAGAGAAAATGTTTCCAGGTTTTCAGCATTAAGTCAGATGATAGTTGTGGGTTTGTAATATGTAGCCTTTCTTATCTTGAATTTACTATGTGTAGATAAGTTGTTTATTCTCACTTTATTAAGTCTTCCTCCCTCTCTCCCATCCTCCTCCATCCCTCCCTTCATTACTCCCTCCTTTATTTCTTCTTCCCTTCCCATGAATGAATGTTTAATCTTATCAAAAAAATTTTTATTGTCTGTTGAAAGCATATGTGACTTCTCTCTTCCTTTTTGTTGATCTGGTGAATGACATTGATTTGCATATATTGAACCAACAATACATTCCTGGAACAAAACCATCTTGATTATAGTGGGTCTTTCTCTTAATATATTGCTGGAATGATTTGCTAAGATTTTATTGAGGATTTTTGCAATCACTATAGAGATTGGCCTTTGTTTTTCTTTTGTCATTTTGTTCTTGCTTTGGTTTTGGGGATCAGGGTCTGTTGTCCTAATCAAAAGTGGTAGGGTGTTTTTCACCTTCTTTATCTTTTTTCAAACCATTTGAATAGAATAAGTATTAGATCCTCTTTGAAGGTTTGATAGAATTCACTAGGGAAAATATCTAGTCCTGAGATTCTGTTTGAATAAGCTTTCAATTTTTGCGCTTGTGATTGGTCTGTTTACGCTGTCTAATTTGTCCTGGTTCAATCTTGGAGGTTGTAGGATTCTAAAAATTTTTCCTCTTCTAAGATTGTTCAATTTGTTTGCAGAGACAGTCATAGTGTTAGGGGGAAAGGCAGTCCTAAATAAATTACACAGATGGGTATGTGGACTCCACCCCCCACTCCAGACCACCAGTGTTCCAAAACCACAAATCCAATAATATAATTATCAAAAAGTGGATCACTGGGACCTGAGGGTGGAGTTAAGCAGCCAGGCTGGCTATAAAACCAAAAAAGTGAGCCTTGGAATCACTTCCTTTAAAGCCCTCTCTCTTCCTTTGGAGCCATCTCACTTAACTCGGAGCCAACTCTCAACGCGCCATTGCTTAAAAGATATAGTAAAATATTTACAAATTTATATTCCTCTCTTTCCCTTGGTATTATTACTATTTTATTTCCCTTCCTTTGTAAAATAAAACCTGTTAATAACTTTTGTCATGTGTACCTAAAGTTAAAACTTATTATAAAAGTCTTCTAAGCACGCAAGTAAAAACCCAGTGAGAAAAACCCATTTTATATTAGGGTTACCCTGTAACAATAGAAGGTTCTTTTAACCTTTTGCATTTCTATGGCATCTGTTGTAATTTTGCCTCTTTTATTTCTGATTCTTTTTATTTGGGCTTTCTCTCTCTCTCTCTTTTTTTTTTTATTAGCAAGCCTAGCTAAGAGTTTGTCAATTTTGTTTGGACTTTCAATGAAACAGCACTTGATCTTCTGAACTGTCCTTTTGCTTTCTATTTCACTTATTTCTGCTCTAATTTTTATCATTTCTTTACCTTTACTCGTTTTTGGTTCTGTATTTTCTTCTTTCTATAGCTCCTTCATTTGTAAAGTTATATTGTTTGAGCTTTTTTCTGGTGCACTGTGTTACAATGTACTTCCCTTGTAATACTGCATTTAGAGCATCCCATAGGATCTGGTAGCTTGTATCTCTGTTTTCTTTAGTCTTCAAACACTCTAATTCCTTCTTTTATTTCTTCATTGACTCATTGAGCAGTGTTCTGTTACAGGACAACTTTAAACCATGTTGGGCACCAAACTGTTACAGGGCAACCTTAATATAAAATGGGTTTTTTGACTGGGTTTTTACCTGCGCGCTTAGAACACTTTTATAATAAGCCTTAACAAAAGTTATTAAAGGGTTTTATTTTATAAAAGAAGGGGAATAAAGTAGAAATAACACTAAGGGAAGAGAGGGGATGCAAATCCATAAATATCTTACTAGATCTTCTGAGCTGGAATGCAATGGTGCGTTGAGAGCTGGCTCTGAATTAAATGAAATGTTTTCAAAGGAAGAGAGAGGCTAAGGCTCACCTCTGGTTTTATAGCCAGCCTGGCTGCTTAACTCTTAGGTTTTAGTGATTTATTATTTGATAATTATATTATTGGATTTGTGGTTTTGGAATACCGGTGGTTTGGAATGGGGCTTAGAGTTCATAAACCTATTTGTGTAATTTATTTAGGACTACCTTTCCCCTTAACAGTTCAAAGGTATTATGTTTAGTCTCTACGTATTTTGATTTACTCTGAGATTCATTTTATGGTTTATTTCAAGTTTTATTCCATTGTGATCAGAGAAGTGCTTGATATAATTTCTATTTTCATATAATTTTTGAGACATATTTTGAGTCCTAGCATATGATTTATCCTTGAGAATGTTTCATGTGCATTTGGAAAAAATGTGCATTCAGTTCTTTTGGAAGGGAAGGTTCTATAAATATGAAGACTGCATTTGAATAGAGTAAGTATTAGATCCTCTTTGAAGGTTTGGTAGAATTCACTAGGGAAAACATCTGGTCCTGGGATTTTGTTCTTAGAAGACTCTGAAGTCTATCTGGTCCAATACTTCATTTAATGTCTTTATTTCCTTACTAATTTTTTATTTGGATGATGTAACTGTTAGTGTAAGTGGTGCATCGATGTGGCTATACAAATTGTTTAAGGTCTATTTATAGTTGCTTTATATAGTTATGTGCTCCAGTGTTTGATGCATAAATATTAATGATAGTTTGATAGTTAAATCTTTATAAATTGTTCCCTTGATCATTATATAGTGTCCATCTTTGTCCCTAATTACCTTTTCTGGCTCAAAGTCTAATTTATTAGAGAATAGCAGTTCCTACTTTTCTCAGTGTGTTATTAGATTGAAGTACTTCAGCCTTTTAAGTTTACATTTTAAATGAGTTTCTTATAGCAAAGTACAGATGGCTGATATTTTTGATCAGATTGTCAATTTGTGCCTTTTGTGAATTCACTCTATTTCCACTAGGGTGATAATTAATATATGAGGCTTACAGTCATTTGTAAATCTAGCTTTTGCTTCTTGATTTGTCTTTCTTTGGCTTTTTTTTTTCTTCTTCATATGTTTCTTTCTTTTTTTTTTTTTTAAAGATTTATTTATTTATACACACAAGAGATGTGATACAGGCCACAGTCACGGGAGGTGAGAGGATTCACCAGAGACAGAGTGGAGAGCAGAACAGGTGGATCGACGGAAATGCACCGCTGAGGGGAGCAGGGAGCTAGGCAGGAGAGGCAGGAGAGGTCTGCTGAGTCATGTGAGTCCCCTCCCTGGCTGGGGATCGAACTGGTGCTGTTGCGCCATGGATGCTTCACAGAGCAACACTCAGCCTGCTGTGTGCCTGTGTGCCTGGTGGTAGGCACTCTTCATGCGTTTCTGTTGTCTTTTTTTCAAAGTTTGGATGGCGTTTCCTGGTAGTTCTCTCAACTTCATCATTTCTTCTTCTATGTGTCTCTACTCTAGACTGTTGCTTTGTGATTATCATACGGGTTATATAAAAAATGTTCAAAAAAGTTCTTTATGAGATGATATTGGCCCACTATTACTTAACAATACAGTTTCTAATCTTTCTTCCCCCCTTTTGGTGTTCTGTTGTTGTCCCTTATTATTCTTATGTATACTTATGATTCTGTTGTTGTTTTGCTCAAGGTTTTGTGCTCTGTTTTTCTTTGTAGAACTTTCAATGTTTCAGTTTTGCAGGACTGGATTATTGGGTGGCAGTTTTTAATCTCTCAGGATTGTTAACACTTCATCCTACTTCAGTTGAGACTTCTGCTGAGAGCCTGACCAGGGTCCCTTTGCAAATCACCTTCCTTTTTCCTCTAGCAGTCTTTGGTATTTTTTTCTTTATCTTGACTTTTGATAACTTAATAATAATGTGCCTTGTTGAGGGTCATTTTGCATTTAGAAATTTTGGTGTCCTTTCTGATCTGGGACATCAATGCTTATTTCTTTGCTTAGGTTTGGGACGTTCTCAGCTATTACTTCTTTGAATAGGATGTATGTTCCCTTCTCATTCTCCTCACCCTCTGGAATTCACATTACCCTTCTGTTTCCTTTACTATCTGAGCCTGAAATTTCATGTAGGGTTATTCATTATTCCTATATCTTCTTTCTTGTTCTTATTCCAATTGGGTGATTTGTACATTTGCATTTTCTATTTCTAAAATTCCTTCTTTTACCAGTTAATTCTTTCCATAATTGTCCTCACCTCATTCAGTGTTTCTCTTTGTGTTCTTTTAATATTTTCATTCCCTTCAGTGAAGATCTCTTTTTGTTTCTGGATCTCCTTTCTAAGATCATTTACCTATCATTCAGCATCTGAATGTACTTCTAGTACCTCATTTAACATCTTTAAAATTGTTATTCTGGATTGACTGTCTATTAGGTCCCCTATTTCTGTGTCTTTTATATATGTCTCTGATCTACTTCTCCTTTTGCTTTTCCATCTTGTATTCAGATGTTCCTTTCTTCCTGGGCATCTGTATTGCCTTGTTTGGTTTTTTTTTTTTTTTTTTTTTTGGAGGGGTTTGGGACACTGTGGGTTTAGTTTGGTTTGTTTCTTTCTCTTTAAATTGGTGGCAGGTGGGGAATGAAGAGAAGCTAGTGCTCAAAGATTCAGTCTCATTCCTTGAGCTCCATGCTATTGGATCACCTCTGTCTAGTCTCCTCTCTTACAAAAGCAAACTTTATCTTATGTTTTTGAGGTCCTAAAAGCCAGCCTTGCCCCCTTGCTACTCCCCTCTGTGGTGTGGGCATGTACCACCAATACTAAGTCACCTGGAAGTGGGTGCCAAATGTGAAACTCAGAGAACAAGCATGCACACTTTGCCTGCCTTGCAATGCCCAGTAGCCGGTGCCTGATGTGGGCTGTGTGTCCTCAGTCACCCAGCAATGGCTACCATAGCTGCCGCCACCAATGCCACTGCTACTGAGTATGGTGACTGAACTGTCAGGTACCACAGATCACTCACTTAGATCTTTTTTCAAGGAGTGGGAGAAGATTATTCCAACATCTCCAGGCCACAGCCCAACTCTGTTACTGAGTCTGGGTTAGCTCCAGGTTTACCGCTGCAATTTTCCCCTTTGTTTTGTCTTTCCAAAGGGAGGAGAGGGAACATCTCTTATCCCCACCACTGTTGCAGATCTCCCTGTAATCAAACCCAGAGCCTCATCATGCCTGGTGACTGCCTGGACCTGTGACCCACTGCATATGTGCGCTTATCTGCACCATTTCATTTCCAAGAAGTTCCTCGGTAACATTCCCTGTACCCCATAGGACAGGACTGGTGGTTGACCCACAGACTCTTCTGCCACCCTGACTGGGACTTTATTCAGTTCTTCACTCACTTTTCTCACAACAAGTCACCAATCTTTATGTCAAGTCTTCAGAAAAGCCCTCTGTCTTTGTTGATAAACCTCTGGATCTTCCTTTGAGATAATTTTTTTTTTTTAGGTGTGTTTAGGAGACCCCAAACTTGTCTATTCTGCCATGTTGTGGTAGAGTCCTCTGACTGTATTTTTATTGTTAAGTTTTGAGAATTCTTTATATAACTTAGATACTATTATTTTGTTGGGCAAGTGATTTGCAACTTCAGCTCTAGAGGGAGGGGTAAGATAGGGTAAAACTCAAGAAGTAAAAAATCAAGTAAAAATTGTATTTGGTAAGGGAAAAGGAGAAGAAGATCAGAAAACAGAGAAAAAGGCATCTTCTCCTTTCCCTTACCAAATGGAGACCTGAGCAATGACCCCCATTTTTGATAGTATTGTGTAGGTGAGTCTCACATTCTGTGTTAAAATAAAAATGTTTGGGCCTCCTGGATGGTGCAGCGGGTTGAGCGCCTCACTGTGAAGCACCCATGACACAGCAGCGCGAGTTTGATCCCCGGCCAGGGAGGGGACCCACATGGTGCAGCAGACCTCTCCTGTCTCTCTGCTGCTCCCCTCAGCAGTGCATTTCAGCCTGCCTATTCTGCTCCCCACTCTGTCTCTGGCGAATCTTCTTACCTCCTGCGACTCTGGCCTGTACCCCAGCTCTTGTATGGATAAATAAATAAATCTTTAAAAACAAAACAAAAATGTTTGATTAGTATTCAGTGTGGTGCACATCACTTCTGTTACCCCCGTGATTTTAATTTTGAGAGAGAATTATATTAAGTGAGAATTTAACTAAATGCATGATAAGGCAGTACAGTACAACCTGAGCTAAGGGGTGGGGGGCTAAGCTACAGGAATACTATTTAAGGCAGTAGTGAGGCTGAATGGAAAGCAGAATGTAGGGCCTCATGAAATGCCTGAGGTCCTCTGGATCAAGCATGGCCACTGACGAGGTGTTGTTCATTCCCTAAGCTGGCACAGCTGAGTCTGGCATGAGAGTACATTCCAGGGAAACGGCCCTTTCGAAGGCCCTTCCAGGACTTGTTTCATTTAAGCCACATCTTGAGGTTGACATATAAGGACAAGAAAAACACTGGTTTGCTATGAGATCAGAAAAGCATCTCCTTCTGTAAGACTTTGCAATGTAACACTTGTATAATCTCAAATCCTAGAAGCCTCACATGATAACGAAAAAATTGTCTTGGTTTAAAACAATTGCTCGAGTAATTCAACATTCTCAAGTCTATCTCTTCCATAAAAATCTTTTAAATTAGAAATGTGAAAATGAAAAATTTTTTTAGACTGAGCTGGAGGACTGCCCATGAATATATATTAAAATCACTCTATTTGATTAATCAACATCCTTGTGAGCCCAAGATTAAAGTAACATGTTGAGCTTATGTAATATTTACTCACGCACTCATGGTAGTCTCTAAAGCCCAGCAGACCCAGAATTGGAGCTGTCGCTGCCTTAAATAGAATTATTATAGCTTAATTTCCCCTTTATCTTAGATTGTACTTCACTTTATCACGATGCATTTAATTTGCTCTATTCACTGTGTAATAGTGAAGCAAAATTAAAATCACAAGGGAAGCAACAGTGATGTGCATCTCACTGGACACAGATCAGACATTTTTATTTAACACAAAAAACTGCTGGTGTAAATGAGATTGCAATAAATATGCTTTAATTTAAATGCAAGTTGCTGGGAGGAAAACCTGGGAGCCATAAAATACCTTTCCCCTCCTCAAGGTTGTCCAAAGGGGAAAAAAAAAGGACAAGGTTTTTCCAATGGGTTGTTATCTTTACGACGCAATTTAATCTGTGATGCCACAAACATGTGGGGAGGATCGTTAAGAAATAATATCATAAAGTAGCAAGAAAGGGAGAAAGAAAACGGGAGAAACTGTTTTGTGGTTTTCTCGCTTTCATGCATAGATATGAGAATATTATGTTAACCTGTCTCCCTGGCCCAAGGAACAGGAGCTGCTTTAAGCCAGCTCTGGGCTGGGGCTTATTCTGGATGCAAGTGAAGACACCAAGTATTGGCTATGTCAAGTGGGCTAGATACTTTATGCACATCATTTCATTTAAACTGTATAATAAATCTCTCTGTAAGGTCTGGAGACAGTATTCCTATGCTGGAACACTGGCTGGAGGGGTGGAGTAAATTGCTCAAGGTCATGCACTAGTGGGTGGGTCTGACACCAAGTCTGATGACAGTGCTCAAAGGAACTGTTACTGCTGTGGTCACAGCAAAGGGAGCATGCCTCTTGATGGCTTGTTCACCATTCTGTGATTCTTCCTCTTCTGGGTTGGAGCATTCAGGGGAAAGCAGAAATAGAAATGTAAATCCCAGGAGTCAGGAGTAACCAAGATAGAATTAAATATGTCTGGAAATAGCTAGTGCTGGGTAGTGTGTGCTTGCTGGGAGGTCTCGTGGATCCAGCCTACGCTGGACAGATATTTGGATGAAAACACATCTGGGGACACTTCTGCTCCATGAGTCTAGAAAACCAATGGATTTCTTTCTAGAAGGATCTGTTGAATGAATTATAGGACGAGCATAAAAGGATCGATTCTGGACTATAGTTTGGGACCCAGAATTCAAGTCGGAGGAAAATCAGGGAATAGAGTCTGACACTAATGGCTTCTGAGCATTCAGAAAAAGTGATGACCACTGAAAGCTAGCAAGGGTTCCCCACAAATAAGTCATTTTCCAGATGAGTCATCAGCTAACAGTCACTAAGGCAGAAGCTCATCCAGGCACTGGCTGAGCTCTCGCAAGATCACTGTGGCGATGAGGCGGGGACTGCACACTGGCCCAAGTGAGGCAGGCGTTGTCCAGGGCTCTGAAGTTGCCCCCAAGGCCGAGGCATGCCCGTTCTGGCAAAGAGGGTCTGGACTCCCAGCATCAGCCAGCTGGGAGGGGGTCCAGAACAGAGGGGCAGGCTACCGAGTATATTCTAAATTTATTATCCCAAGATAGTGGAGAGTAGTTGTGCTAACCCATAACTCTGGGGAAAACACAAACCGCTTTTTAGAGTTCGGCATTTATTTACAATGAAATATTTTGCTTTCCATATTTTGCAGTTGTAAACAAGGCAGTAATCAATAATCTTTCAAACATGAAAGCTCCTATCTGCAGTTTCTCTTGAGAAGTCAGAAGGTGTCCCGCCCCCCACCTTGCCACCATGGACGGCGCGTGTGTGCTCCCCTCTATTTCACTGCAAAGAATCCCTCCTTGCTCCTCTACATTCAAACCCTACTTTGCCTGGACCCTTGGCATTCTTAGGAGGACTGTCTCTACTAATGCTTCTTCTTTTCGTTTTTTTTTTTTTTTTAAGATTTTATTTATTTATGCATACAAGACCTGGGGCCAGAGGTGCAGGGGGTGAGAGGATCCACCAGAGACAGAGCGGGGAGCAGAACAGGCAGACTGACTGAAACACACTGCTGAGGGGAGCAGCGGGCGAGGCAGGAGAGGTCTGCTGTGCCATGTGGGTCACCCCCCTGGCCAGTGGCAGTTGCTGTGGTTTGCCTCATAGTGTGTTGCTTAACCCACTGCGCCACAGGGGAGGCCCCTCTACTAGTGCTTCTATTTCCTCTCTCATCTGTCCTGAACTCACAGACCAGTTAGGTGTCTGTGCCAATGACTTGGTAAAAGTCACACAGAACCAACTCCATGTTGTTGAGACCCACACATGCGATTTTTCAGTCTTCCTCTGGCTTGACCTCTTAGTTGCATTAAATGTGAGGGCCTCTCATCTTCTGGGATAGAAACTGCGCTGGCTTCTGCATACCTCTTAACCTCCCCTGTGGGATTGCTGAGTACAGTGCCTTTTCAGGGCTTCTTTCTCCCTTTAGTGCTCTTTCTTCTATAATCTTTTTACCCCCATGAAATCTTGATTTTTTTTTTTTAAATCTACGAGTCACTTGCAAGCATCTATCTTCAGTGCTGTCTTTTCCGGTGAGTTCCCCTCACCAGCTTCTCAGATATTTCACAGATCTCTCCAACTCAACATGCTGAGGATGAAGGACTCTTTTAGTACAGGACACCCTCTCTCCCTTCAGATCTAATCCATTACCAGCTCAACTTTAACTCCCAATTACCTGCCACATCTGTCAACCCTCCATTGCCATGACATCTCACTGATCAAAACTGTTGCTCCAGAAAGCCAGTTGGTATAATTAATATTAAGAACTTTCTCTCTCTTTTCTTTCTCCTTCTCTACCTCCCTTTTCTCTCCCTCACTGCCCACAATGTTTCCTTTTGCTCCTTGCTTTGCAATCATCACAACATGGTCTTTCATCAGTGGCCATGTTCTCTGAAATATGGGGTCTCTGCACATGCACTTTCCTATGCTAAGAATGCCCTTTTCCTGCATCCCTGACCCCAGTCAACCTCACTGCTAATCTAGACAGCTTAGTCCTTATGTTTTTGCAAACACTTTTTCTGGACTCTGTCAAATTCTCAGATAGCAGTAGTGGCATATGTTATCTGAGTAATGTTACTTCTGTGGAATTTGACTACTGTCTGTCTCCCTGTTATAAACCGAATGTGTCCCCCCTCCCTAATTCTTATGCTGAGAACCTACCACCCCAATGTGGTGATATTAGGAAATGAGGTCTTTGAGAGGTAACTGGGATTATGATCTGTCATGAGAGTGGAGGCTTCAAGAATGAGAGTAGAATCCTCCAGTCCCAGGAGAGCCCACTTCCTCTCTGTTTTCCTCCATACAAGGAGGCAACGAGAAGTTGGCAGCCTGCAACCTGGAAGGGAGTCCTCATCAAACTTGACAACGCTGGCCCTGATCTCAGACTTCCAGGCTCTAGTCTGTGAGGAAAAACTTTCTGTTGTTACAAGTGCTCAGTCTACATTTTTCCTTATAGCAGCTTCCAGTGGCTATGGCACTCCCTGGACCCCCACCCCATGGAGGACAGGGACTATTTTTGCTCCCATGTCATCTCTGTGTCTAGTGTAGTTCTCAGCACAGACAGGCATTCAACAAGAAACTGCCGAGGGAATGCAGGCAGCATGGCACGGTGCGAACCCCACACTCCGGGGCAGACTGTCTACTTGTTGACTGTGTGATCTCGGGGAAGTTATTCAATCTCTCTGAATCTCAGCTTCCCCATCTGTAAAACAGGGAGAGTAAAGGTGCTCAATTCAGAGGGTTGTTAAGAAGATTAAATGAGCTCATGTAATACATTCAGAATTCTCCCTGGCAAGGAATAAGAATGATTATGTGTTTGTTAAACAAAAACAAACAGGTGCTAAATAGTTGTTAAATGAGGAGGTATTAATTAAACTGACAGAAAGCTTGATTTTTGAAAAAGAAATATAAGTGGACTGTTGTTAAAAAACAGGCCAGTGGCCAAGTTATATTGACGAGAAATAACTAGCCATTTAAATAACAGAAAACAGGATTTAAATTTAATTCAACCTCCTTTATAAGCTTCTAACTACATGTTGGAAAAACAACTACTAACAACTGGGAATGCATCCAACATGCTAAGAGAAATGCAGGCTGGAGCTCTTAATATATTCAATGAAAGCTGTAGGTATGTCTGATGCTATCGACTAGTCATATGTTGGGCTGAATCATTTCTGTCAAAATCGGCAAACCAAGAATAAAAATCTCAAATGAACTTCTTACAACCACCCACGCCCACTACACCAGTTCATCCATCAAGCCTTTGTGAGTCTGCTTTCTGAGACCCTGCACAGCGTGCCAGTGAGCAAGGGACACCAAGAAAAACAGAAACTCCACAGATACCACACATTCATGCCAGCCCATATCTCATTCCCAAACATCCTTTTAAGTAAAAGAGTGTGGAAAAAAATAGCTGGTTCAACATTTCATCCTTAGCATATATATGCCTTTGACAGTACTAAGAATCCATCTAAGTTTTATCCATCAAATACATACATATATTCCATTATGAAAGGGTATGTCATTTATTATAGGACTAAAACTAACTAAAAGTTTTTGAAATATTATAGTCCTCCTGTCAGTTTTAAAAAGGTTTCATTGTTATTTCAGGAAAAAAGGAAGAAGTGAACAAAGGAAGGAGGGACAATTGCAGTTTAGGGAAAGGGAAAGAGTTCCAGACAAAAAAGGAAGAAGAGCTACTGCAGCAAAGTGGAAGACACTATTAATTTCTCTCTAACATACTAAACAAATTGCTTCAGTTTGTTTAATTCAATTTATATGCATATTATATCAAATTAAAATTGTGAGTTGTTTTAGTGAAAATATAACAACAGAAGGGAGATTTAGTTTTCTTCATGAAGAAAGAAGTCAGCTGTGGGACCAGATTTTTTTCCAGCCCTACTCATGGGCTGATTCTAATGGAGAAAAAAGACATAATTTAAATATTTGTCCCTGGGAGATAATGGGTCAGGTTATGACTCCACACACAAATAGCAACCAGCAGTGGGGGGGTGTGGGAAGGAGGGGACGATGCCTGACTGTGCAGAGAAGGGGAAATTACACCTTTCACCCCTCATGGCAGCAAGAAAGTCCCCTTCTCCATGACCTGGGACCTCTCTGTCTTATCAGCCTCATCTTTCTATTGTGTGCTGGAATGTGACCTTCTCCCACCTCTGTACTTTATCCCCTAAAGACTGTGGGGAGCTTAATCTGTCATCTTCAAACCTAGGCTATCACCTTCTCCAAGAAGCTTCCTGAGTGGTCATGTGGGAGACATGCCCCTTCCTGCCTAGAGCCACAGTCGCCTGCTACCACGCGTCTCTCACCGCCTACGCTGTGCAGCCTGTTTGGGTGCAACGGTGACTGGCCCAGAGAAGAGGCAGTAAATATCTATGCATATTGAAAAGAATGAAACCAGTGTCTAATACTTAAAGACACAGCTGGAGAATTCATTCTTGACTTTCAAAAACGACCAAGTGCTAGCCACAAAGTAATGACTGGGAATAAAGGCAAGAAGGTCCTTGAGGTCATTCAAGACCAAGCTCCTCAACCCAAGGAATAGAAATCATCTAGGATGTAAATATAGGGTGTATCCATATGACTAATTATCAGTGCATTCTGTGGTCACCCTGACCTTCGGGCAGGTGTACGCTAGGAACATCACTGGGCCATGCCAGAGCCTTACTGCATGGCTAAAGGAGAATCTGCAAGCACACCCAACACCTGAGGTCTCTGACACCAGGTATGAGGCTTGCGTCTGTGAAGCAGCATTGCACAGATACAGCCCCACCCGGATAAACCTCACAGCAAAGACGCTGTCCACGAAACCAGAGGCATTTTTGATGAGTCAAGCTTGTCAGGAAAGGCCACTTCGTGGCTAAGAGTCAAACAGATGTTTATGTCAAGTAGAAGCCACATACTCTGAAAAGAACATTATTCCATAAGCGATTTTAAGATATATAGTGAATAATACATTCCTTCTTTCCTCCAAAGTGAAATACTCTTCTTTGCCCCCATATACTTATCTTAGAATAAATTTCATGAAGTGGAAATGCTGGACCAAGGACATATACATTTTTTTTCTTAAGCGATGAGGGTGATTGTTAACACAACAGCAATTGTTAAGCTTTCATGAATGTGATTTTGTAGCTGATTTATTTGAATCAGGATTCAAATAAGGCCCATAAATGATACTTGATTTATATGTCTGTTCCATTGAATTTTATAGTTTTAAATTCCCTTCCTTGCTTTTTGTTAAAGAGATTGCATTTTCTGTTCTATAGAATCTATCACATTGTTTTACATAACTGAAACAAGCTTTTATATTGAGGTACAACTGACATACAATTAATCACATGTATCTAAGGGCATAATTTGACAAGTTTTGCATATGTATACTCCTGGGAAATCAACACTGTAATCAAGACAATAAACATCCATCATCCCCCACAGATTCCTCCTGCAGCTCTAATCCTTCCCTCCTGCCCCATGCTACCCACGCCCCCCTAGACCACATCTACAGAACAGGCCATCACTCTATATTAGTTTGTAATTTCTAAAATTTTATATAAGTAGGATACATATATGTTGATTTTTGCTTCATATATTTTGATGGTCTATCATTAAGTGCAAATTTAAAATTAGGATATCCTCTTGCTATATTTAATCTTTTATCAATCTATAATGCCTTTTGTCTCTTATATTCATTTTAGAATTTAAAATGTTATCTGATATCACTACAGCTACCCCTTTTTTCTGTTATTTACTACTTGCATAGAATGGGGACATCTTTCTTCCAGCCTTTCACTTTCAAATCTATCATTGGCTTTGGCCTAAAGTGAGTCTACTGTATTTAGCATATTATTAAATGATGTATTTTTAATCCATTCTGCCTATTTGTGTTTTGGTTGGGAAGTTTATTACATTTATATTTAAAGGCTAGGGAGTGACTTTCTTCTGTCATTAGGCTATATGTCTTGTAGCTTTTTTGTCCTTCATTTCCTGCATTACTACATTTTTATATACTTAGTTGATTTTTTTTTAAAGATTTATTTATTTATGCATACAAGCACTGGGGTACAGGTCAGAGGTGTTGGGGGGTGGGGGGTGAGAGGATTCACCACAGAGAGCAGGGAGCAGAACAGGCAGATCAACCGAAGTACACTGCTGAGGGGAGCAGCGGGCACAGCAGGAGA